>MU754890.1:15597-40872 GCA_026770625.1 Nicotiana glauca | reverse complement strand
GTGAGCACCATGCCGAATCTCTCTACCATTTTCTTCTCTTCCACTTTGGCCAATATGAGTTCACCTGGTACTAGCAGCTTTATCGGGGAATTTCTCATCTTAGTAGGAGCTTTCCAAAGAAATAGCTTAGTAGCCACATTAGCAGCGCTTGGGATGATTTTAGGCGCGGCCTATTCCCTTTGGCTATATAATCGTACGGTTTCTGCGAATTTAAAACCCGATTTCCTCCATAAATTCTCCGATGATACCCAAGTCTGTTGCAAATAATAATAAATATGTGTTTTCTTGGAAAAGACACTATAAGTTTTCAATACCTTGTTATGAGCCAATTCTTTTCAATACATCAACACCAGTTCAGATTGTTGTTGACACTGCTGCTAAGCTCGAGGCTGAGATAAGTTCGCTATTTGAGTTTCCATAGTTTCTTTCTCTGTGCTGGTATCAAGGACTGGGAAGAAGTATCTACTTTTTCCTTTTTCTCTGAGTAAAGCGTCTGTGCAGTACTTTATTTTTTAAATTTTTTTTAAATTTTCATTTTATTTTTCAAGTGAGTCACATATAACTTTCTACTATATAATTTTTGATAAGTTCCCCTATATGATTGGGACATGCATATAATTGAGATGTAAGATCGTTATGACATATTTTTGATAAGTAATTATGCCATTATTATCGCGAGGGAATGTGCCAAAGATACCATGAACTATTCGTAGTAGGAAAACTTTGCCCTTCGTTTCGTTGTTGGCACAGAAATGCCCTCGCCTTTAGTCAACTAGCTAAAATATGCCCTCCCCCACTAGCCAAGTAGCTCAACATACCCGTCCCCCTAACGGTTGTTCAAGAACAAGGGGAAAAGGGCGCCCTTGAACTATTTGAAATGTTGAGACTATAATGCTAACATATCCAGAAGATGAGACCCGTACACTCAGAGGTACTTATCGAAAAAACATAACCAAACCATCACATTTGACATTCTCTCTATCTTTTTCTTTGTATTTGCTACTAACACCTTTTGAAGAATGCGGTTGTTGCTCTTTACACACATTTTACAGTTCTATCGGTAATAGTCACATTTGGTCCAGTGTTTGATATAAGTCTCTTAGGTTTTGATTAGAGATTGCTACATTTTACTTATAAAAGAAAAGATTTGGTTAGAGATTTGCATGATAGTATGCGTGTAAGTGTGAGATTTAGAGAAATCTTAAATCTTTAGTTTTAGAGAGTCCTTAATTTGTCCTCAAAGAGAGACTATTGATTATTGAATGGTGGAATGAACGGTTCCCATGGATCAGAACGGATTCGAATAGTCGGCTTCAACTTATATGGGATTGAGACATGGTTGTCGTATAATTATGTTCAAATGAGGAAAAAAAATGCACATCTCACATAGAAATTTTTATATTTAGAAGTCCATGTCCTGTTCCCCTTTTTAGATATCAAAAATCTAATACCCTTCCTAGTAATTCTCCCCGCCTAAATTGAAAAATTGTGCAATTCTTTTTCCTGGAATCTATGGACAGTCAAGAAATTTACGGAATATAATTGAAGACAACTTTTAGTTGTCTCTGGTATTGATTTTTGTCATCACACAAACATTCAGGTTCCATGAGTTCTTGAAGCTACAAAATGAAATTGGTAACATTACGAGACAGGAGGCTGTCAGCATGGTGGGCCAACTATTGCTAAGCTGATTTGTTTGGTATATACAGGTTACGATTGTGCCCTTTATTTATCTTGTGACTGCTTTGACTCAGGTTCCTCCTCTGTTCCTGGATGTACGACCTGATGATTTCGTTCTTGACAGTAAGCTATTCTTTAATATTCTGTATCTGAGTTCATTTTGCATCTCTTTCATTAATAAATGGATATCAAACTGGATAAATAGAAGCTTTATCTTTCCTTTATCGTGCAGTGTGTGCAGCTCCTGGTTCAAAAACATTTCAGTTACTTGAAATGATACACCACTCAACCGAACCTGGATCATTACCTGGTGGAATGGTCTCCTTCTTTCCTCATTTTTTCTCTTAAAATTATTGATGTCTATGCAACTCTCTCTGTAGCTCTTTCACCTATTGTTGTTGAGACGCATCCTTGTAACATATTTTTAGTTCTCTTTGAAATGGCTCGTTATATAGGTCTTAGCGAATGATGCTGATGTTCAAAGGTGTAATCTTCTCATCCACCAAACAAAGAGAATGTCAACTGCCAACTTGATAGTCACGAATCATGAAGCACAGCACTTTCCTAGCTGTCATTTGAATAGAAGTTATGCAAAAGGTTCTGAGCCTCGAGAAGCAAAGGAACTTGATATTGATCAACTTCTATTTGATCGTGTCTTGTGTGATGTTCCTTGTAGTGGTGATGGCACTTTACGCAAGGCTCCTGATATATGGAGGAGATGGTAGTTAGTTATGAACTACTACAGTCATTTTCACTCTCATTTTGTATTCTACAATCAATAAAATTGTCTTCTGTTCCCTCCTAACCCCTTCTATTTTTCTTTTGTACAGGAATGCAGGAATGGGTAATGGTCTACATGGGCTACAGATTCAGATAGCAATGCGAGGTTCATTATACTCTCTCTCTCTCTCTCTCTCTCGTACATTATTGTTCTAACTCAAACAAGCTGACCGTCACTGACCTATCATAGATAAGACTGAGTTTGTTGGCTATTTCAGAGATTTACTATTATGAATGTAACACACAAACGATAAGATAAGATAAGATAAGGTCGTGTGAGATGATTTAACCATGTCCTATGTTGACCTTCAGGCTTTGCGGTCCATAGATGTGACAATATGATAATTGAAGGTAATAAAAGGGATGAGGTAAACCTTAAATCATAAAGAGGGAAGTTGTCTCAAAGTTTTAAAATCTCTCTAAATCATAGTCTTAGCTAAGAACAGTACATCATGGAAGTAAAGGATCCATATATGCGATTCCTACAAGTTGGGACTAAACTAATTATCCATGCAGGTGCAGGGATAAGTGTGAGGTTTCGAGAACCCCTGATGGCCTTAAAAGGAAAATGATTTAGTATTGGAAATTTGGTATGAAATGGATCCGAATAGAGTTGCATAGATGATTTCATATAGGCACCCCGACTTATTTGGAAGTGAAACGTAATTGATTGATTGAATGACATTGACTCTATCACATACTAGGCATATATTTCTATGTTGGAAAGAAGATCAATAGTAGTGGAGTAAATTTTATACTTTGTCTCACAAAGGTGAAGTAATAGTGGTAGTTGTTATCTCATCTCAGCAACTGTAACATGTGATAAGGCATGTGGGTGCCTTTATTTATATAGCCAAATATCTTATTCCTCCCCTTGTGAAAGAGGTCCTAACTAACGGAGCCCAGTAGTGGTCTAAGGTTAGGAACCACTGTCATGACCTGAATTTACAAACTGCTTTTATGCCACAGTTGCACCAAACAAATAAGGAATTTTTCATGCACATCAAAGAGAAATTGCATAAACAGGCTATTTTATATCCTTGGTTGAATTTAAAAGATTCGGCCCTTCCTAAGTAAACATAGAAAGGAAAAAATTTTAGTTGCTCTAACAAGATGGATTAGAAGACCACAAAAGCATGAGATGAATTTTATGTCTTTCAAGAAGCAACATCAGTTAAAATATGATTTAGTTGCTCGGATTGTTGTGGAACCCTGGCTATATTTTCCCTGGTAGGGATATTTATTCCTTGAGCAATATAGAAGAGAGAAGCTTAAGTCTTTAGGAGAAGTTTCTCGAAGAGTCTGAGCTTTGGAGAGATGCTAGTAACTAGAACGGCATGCAAGGTTGCTGAACTGACACATGGCCGTTCGCACATATATTTCAGGTATGTCTTTGCTTAAAGTTGGCGGAAGGATGGTTTATTCAACTTGCTCAATGAATCCCATTGAGAATGAGGCTGTGGTTGCGGAGGTAATTTTCAGAAAGAATTCATCACTTATTAGTTACGATTCTGTTAACTGTGTAGCTTTTTGTCACACAATGAAAATTTCGCTCACTTTTTGCTTCCCAGAAAGTCAGTGAGTGATACTACCAAAAGTGAACAAGAAAAGAAAATTATTGAATACTGATCTTGCTCGATTAGGATAGGGTGGAAGATCAGAGAAAGGAATCCCTCAGTTATCTCTTCAGTCATTGCAATGGCTGCAAATTTTTATCCGATTTTCTTTTTTAAAGCGCTCCCTTTTATTCTTCCCCCCTGTAACCTACATCCATGTTTGTCTGACCTGTTCTAGCTCTAACTTATACAAAAAAATGCAGTGCAGGTATTCTTTCTCTTTGGTTTGTTTCTAAGTTTTCCTTTGCTACGTTAACTATGATACGCCATTAATATAATGGACAAAATAGTAATTAATTTTTATTATGGATTTCATGGAAATTACTTTGATTTCTCTCTTCAATGTTGCAGAAAACTGTAAAAATAGTAGCTGCATGTGCAGCCTCTCTGTCCTAGCATTACAACCATTCCAAATAATTACTTTTTTCTGCTGGTGTCATAATCATCATAATTCTCCTGAATGGCACAGAGATAACTATATTGACATTGCATTGCAACTTTGTAAATTCTAAGTCCACCTTTTCTTCTCATAAAACCTGGTTGTTCTCTTGTTTCTCAGATTTTGAGGAGGTGTGGGGGATCTGTTGAACTCGTTGATGTCTCCAGTGAACTTCCTCAGCTTGTTAGAAGGCCAGGTCTAAAAAAATGGAAGGTTTGTGTTAAAATTTGTTGGTGCTCATTTGCGATCTTTTTCCAGTATGATGTTTGGAGATGACAGATTTTGTCTAACTTGCTTTGCATGATGTTAGGACATTGACTGTATATGTTAAGTTGTAATAGAAACTAAAATGGTGAAGGGAGTATTACTGAGAGATTTGCCTATCTTGCACAGGGATATTGCTTTTCGGTTTTTCCAATGTTAGCATGGTTGTGGGATTCATGTCAAATCAAGTTCAGATGCTATAAGACTATATCTGGAGTGGGCGTACCCTTTCAATGATAGATTAATTGTGAGACCTAATATTAACTACTTAAAATTTACTATCATATTCACTTGTATGAAAAATACAACTAGATAGGCATTTTTGTGCAAGGTGAAGAAGGGGCGGACAAGAAACCAACCAATTTAATGTTTGCACAAGGTAGTTCTTCACCTACTATTGTAACCTTTACCAAGGTGCTGCATAGGTTACCTCCTTTTGCTTTATTATGTGTTCCATCTTCCATGTAGTGTATTCTCTAGTAGCCTTAGTTTCAGTCAGTTTCCTTAAATTCTAGTATCTATCCTTTAAACATGCTGCTTCATTGAGTTTGATTTACTATTCATTCTTCTGTGCATGCAGGTTAAAGATAAAGGAATGTGGTTGACTTCTTACAAAGAAGTCTGTAATTCTCGAAGAGCTGCAGTTGTTCCTGGAATGTTCCCCTCTGGCAATGTCTATGTGGATGCACCTGAGCATGGCGATGATGCTAGTAGAAGTCAATTGCCTGACATTGGGAGTAATAGTAACTCTCAGAATGGTATTGGGGTGGTGCAGGATCCTACAACTCCAACTACAATCTTGGATGAGGAAGCTTCAACTCTACCATTGGAACGTTGTGTGAGGATAGTGCCACATGATCAGAACACTGGAGCCTTCTTTATTGCTGTCTTTCACAAGATTTCTTCTTTGCCAGGTGAGTTTAAACGCCAACTATTTGTCAGAAGTAGAAAATTGAGGCATTTAACATTTAATATGCATGATATGGCTTAGTTCTGATAGAACATTTGCACAGCTTAATCTTCTTTTGTGGTCTGGTTGTGCTTGTGCACAAGTGATGGAATGTTGTCATTTTCAAGGATATTAAGCGCAGGAGCACACACTCTTGATACCATAATACAGTTTTCTATCTTACTTTTGAGCTGTATTTTGTGTAAATATTGAGGTTCTGCTCTTTACGATTTGCAGTCATACAGAAGAAGCCTTTCGGTCAGCCAGGGAAGACAACATCCAGAGGCAATTTCCAAGCACAAACATTTACTGAGGTCAAAGATATAACTGCTGATGAAGTTGTGCAAGTGGATTCCGTAGATAACCAGATATCTGAAGTGACTATGGATGATGATGATATACTTGAAAATGTAAAGGATGAAGCTCCACTGGATACTGACCCCAGTAAAATAGTGGATGAAAACAGGCCGGAGCAGATTGAACTTCCCAGTGATGGAAGATCTGACCCTGAGTTGGTTATAGGGAAAAGAAAGTTACAAATGCAAGGAAAATGGAGAGGGATTGACCCAGTAATATTTTACCAGGAGGAGGCAGTTGTGGATCAGATAAAGGCTTTCTACGGCATCGAAGAATCCTTTCCATTCAAAGGTCATTTGATTGTAAGGAATATTGATATCAGCCATGTGAAGAGAGTTTATTATGTATCTAAATCTGTGAAAGAAGTTCTCGAACTCAATTTTTTAGCTGGTCAGCAGCTCAAGATAGCTGCTGTTGGGCTCAAGATGTTTGTAAGTCGCTCAAAATTGACACTTGAAATTTCAATTTCTGTTCTTGTGACTCATCTTGTACTGGAGTTTCGCGTGCATGTGTTTGAATGTCCATGATTTACAAAGTTTGTCTTAGAAAAGAACTTAGCACCCTACACCTTCCTCCCTCCCTCTTCTCTGAAAAAGGAAAGGAGGTACAGTACAAAGCAAGTCTGCTAAGCCCTCTTAAAAAACAAGTAGCAAACTACAAAAGCACTATTTGGATATTTTTCCTGTGACTTCTGTCTATTGTACTATTGAGATGACCTTCCTGTCTTGTCTTTCCATTTTGCAGGAGCGACAAAAATCGAAAGATGCTGGTGCATTCCGCATAACATCTGAAGGGTTGCCATTGTTGTTGCCACATATAACCAAACAAATACTGTTTGCATCTCCTGTAGATTTCAAACATCTTTTGCAGCACAAGAGCCTTAAATTTGGTGATTTTGAGGATGCTAAATTTCGGGAAAACGCTTCAAAGCTGCAGTTTGGTTGTTGTGTGGTGGTTCTGAACAAAGGTTAGATGTGATCTGGTATCTTCATTTTAGCGACACGCCTGGTTTGTTCTTTCATAACTTTGCTTTGTATTTCTTTCAGACAATAAGACCTTTTCAGAACCTCAACAGGATGCATCAACTATCGCTATAGGATGCTGGAGAGGCCGGAATAGTATCACAGTGATGGTGACTGAACTTGATATCCAAGAACTCCTAGATAGGATGTTGATGTATATGGAGGAGAATGCAGATAACAAGCCATTGACTGCTGAGGCAGATATAATAGTTAAAGCAGATGAAGCTGAATTGAATACATTGAAAAACAATTGAAACAAATCATAGGTAAACTAACAATTTTGGAAGCTGGTATAAGTCCATTACAGGGAAATTTGTGAGATATTGCTTCTTATTTGTTGGTTTATTCTGTTTAGGCAATTTTTACAACTCTAGATTTCAGATGAAAATGGAAAGAAGGATCCCCTTTGTAATTTACTGTTATGTATTGTAATCAAAATGTTGAAGAACTAACTTATTAACTTTTTTTGGGTGACTAAAAATCTAATCTCAGTCAATGGTAGAATATGAAATATTATGTTTTGTGTATAGTGCTTTTATAACTCTATCATCTATTGGGCGAACGAGTTGTATCTTAAATTAGTTTTCGAGAAGGGTCACCTGGACTTCTCTTCTCTGGATTTTTTAGCTTCCCCTTTCTTTCAACCAGTCTTTTAGTTATAAATAGATAAATATAGGAGCGCAAGATTTGTACATACATCTCAACATATTTTATGTTTTATTTAATAATTTAAGTACAAAAAAATCTAGGAGTGTATATAGCAAACTTCAAACAATTTAGGGACTTACATGTCTTATAAAAAAAAGGAACTTCCTAGTAGTGTTTTAACTTTTTAAAATTCATTTAGCTATTGTTAATAAGATAAAAAAGATTTAAAATAGACTGATCAGATAATACAATAGAGTGAGAGGTCTGAGGAGGCAGAAGCTACAATATTTAGGGAAAATACAAAGAAATTTTCACGAATACAAGAATTAGAGGAAAAGAGGGAATTCTTCAATTGGTTTTTACACCAGTACAATACTAACTTTAAAACTTAAAGAAAAATGTGTCCTTTTCTTGTTGCACGAAGTGCAATTAAAAAAAGGAATTTTTACCTCCGGTAGCAAAGGTTGATACCTTATTTATTTTAAATAAATACCCTTTTAAAAAATTATATTTCATAGCTAACTTTTGATTTTTATAGTCAAATATCTATTTATGGTCACCTCCTACCCTTAAGCCATAAAATACTCTTTGTATTATTTTTCTCTCTCATTTTTTCAGATTTTTCTCCACCCCCTCTCTCTCTCAACGCCAATCTTTCTCCATGAATATGTACAACCACAATTTCCTTCTCGTAATCATCATCGTCATCGTCGTCGCGATCTTCATCTTCAGTTTCACGATCATTCGGCGACTCATCACTAAACTGTAAAAAATTAGAAGCTAACTTTGAAATCTCTGAAGCAACTTTGTTATTTCGAAGAGAACAAAGAGAGTCCTGATTTAAAGCTATCTCCAATTTCATTTAAGTCGTTTTTAATTCCGCTGAATTTTTCAGAAGACAGAACTTGCTCCGACGATTGAGTTGGAGAAGGCGGAGCGAGAAAAGAAGCGATGCCGCGGAGGTGGTGGGAGAAAGTTTGGGAAATTGATAAAAAATCTTTTATACTAGAGGTTCGAAATTTGCTATCGACGAGACGACATTAGGGTTAATATTCTTGAACAAAGACGGAGAGTTTGGGGCTGATCAACTTGAAGAGTCTGTTACCTTTTTTTTCAGTGTATTTGGATGTATCTCGTTGTATTTTATGTATTTCATTGTATTCATTGTCTTTTTTTCCCCCAATTGTATTTCAATATATCTCGTTGTATTCCATGTATTTCATTGTGTTCACTGTCTTGCTATATTCCATGAATATATTCATGTATTTTTTTAATTAATATAATTTATGTATTCAGATTTATAATTGAGTTTGTTGAGTTATATTAGGAGTTATTTGTGTTAATTGATTCACTTTCCGTTTAAAAACAGTTGAATATACCATGATTTACGCTATTTACGCTACTGTATTCACAAATACATATCATGAATACAGTCAAATACAATAATTGCTTAGCTGTACTCCCCTGTTTCATACCGAGTTTTGCTACTGTATTCATGAATACAATAGCTTAAATACATCGAATAAAGTAAATGATAGCTACAGCTATTCAACTAGCTAATAACCACTAAACAACAGTGGTTTGTGAAAATTTCTCATTAAAAAAGTCAGTAATAGTATACGTTCAAGATGCAGAAGAAACCACCAATTTATCAAACTTAGTCAAACTTGATATACACTCGTTTAGACGTACTTGGATTGGGTTTAAGTTTTATGAACTGATAACAAAAAATATTTACACAATTAAATCACTTGTAAGGTAATTATCAATAGATGTTTATGATATCCGTTAACTGTAACCTACTAAAAATAGTACATAACAAACGTGTTATCATATGTCAAATTTCATGGATTGTGTAATTTTATTTTAAATCGTCAGTGTATATACCTATATTTGGATTTAGTCATCTCACCGATAAACAGTTCATTCAATTCAGATGTACACTGACTTAATCCAAAAGTAAATATATTTTGTGTTTTATTCTCCTAGCAAAGTGCAAACAACGACGGTCAAGTTATTCCAGCACTTTTTTTAATATATATTTCAAACATGTAAATAGTCTTAAGTCAACATCAATTTATTCGCTTCCCATATACTCCCTCCGTTATTTTTTTAGTCTGTTCCAAAATAAATGACACATTTTTAACTTTGGAAATAATTTAATTTTATACTCTTCATTTTACCATTTTTGCCCTTAATGAGAAGTTTTTATAGTCACACAAATGATATGGCCCCACAAACCTTTTACCCCTTAAGCTTTTAAGATCACAATTTTCAAAAGTCTTCTTATTTTTTCTTAAACTCTTGTGTCGAGTCAAACTACCTCAAACAATATGAAAGTGAGGGAGTACTTAATTCCAAAAAGATAATGCTGCTCCTAATACGTACATAGTGGTGTTAGAAAAATGTGGCTATATGGATCCCACTAGTGACAGGTGACTTATAACATGATAATATGGACGGTCCAGGGGCGGATTCAAGATTTATATTTTACGTGTTTAATTTTTAATATTTTCAGCATTAAATTTATTTTATTATTAAAATTATAGATTCATATATTATAAGATATGTTGAGATTTTAATAGGTTTTTATATATGTATATTTATACTTTGTATCAAAAGTTATGAGTTTAAGATAGTGGGACACTTTGTGATTTCCAATAAGTGGAAATTTAATTAGAGAAGGTTCTATATAAAACGAAACCTTAGTCAAGAAATCTTGGTCAACGAATGAGAAGGAAAATATAAGAAAATTAAGACAAACAACGTTATAAGTTGGTAATTACTATTCATTTTTAAACCTAGGAAATGTTTTTATGGACGTTTGAGAATTTATGTACTACTTGAAAGGAGGAATACAATATAGCATTGATAAATTAATTAATCTACCACAAACAGTTGCCGGCCAATTATTGATATCAAAAGTGTGGAATATGTATGTGATTTTATATTAGTATGTAGAAGTTTAGTCTACGTTAAAAATCGGCCATATACACGTAGGGGAATAATTTATGGAACCAAACGCACCACCATGCAAGTACGTGAAATATTGAATTACCCTGGTTTTAGCTTAGTGTAAACATGAATGATGCTTTTAGAGTTATATGTATAAATATATATGACCTAAAAAATAACTATCAAATAGAACCAAAATTAATTGTAAAATAAATTTTTATACAATATCAATCAACCATACAAGTAGGGGACAACACATTTTCCAACTTTTAATACACGCAAAAGTAGGCAAAAGACCAACAATGTATTGGTCTTAAATACAACAAAATTTTAGTACATTTACAACATATACTCCCTCCGGTCCAAAATAAGTGATTTTTTGAATGTTTTCACACAGATTAAAAAATCTACCTTTTAGCATTAATTAGCAATAGAATTGACCATATTAACCTTTACTATATCACATAAACACTCCTAACACATATTCCAACACTATTTACTCCAAGGATAATGTAGGAAAAAAATAATTAATTCATTCTTGAAATCTGAAAAAATCACTTATTTTGGATCAGGCCAAAAAATCACTTATTTTGGACCGAAGGGAGTATAATTAACGCAACGTTCTAATAATATATAATCTTTCTTTAAGCATGGGAGAAGCATATGGACTTTCGGCATGAGTTGGATTTTTAGAAGTACGAGCCATAAATGCTCGAATCATAGGCTTAATTTTCTCCAGAGTCTTAATTATTCCCAAAAACATGAACCTATAGAGAATTACCATTCCAAAAAAAATTGTAACATCAATCCGTTTTTAAATGGATCATTATCCAATTTATTTTTTGATGGATAATATGAATGGATAACTATTTTTTTAAACCATTTTGCCACCTCTAAATTCATGAATAACAATATTTTGAGGTGTAACTCAAACAATACATTCTTTTTGTGAATGTTAGCTAATTAATTACTATAGCTTTCTCTTAAACGGCATTACTACAATTGCGTTGAAGGTGTTACTTTTCTCCAATATGAAAAAGGAAACTGGACGGGACACAGAGAAAACGAACGGTGACCTTCCCCCAACCACAGTGTGTGCAACTTCTAGGGGTGTTCATCGTTCGGTTTGGATCGATTTTTCCCTAAAAAGAAATCAAATCAAGTAAGTCTGTTTTTCATATATTAGAACCAAACCAAACCATTTAAGTCGGTTTTTCTCGATTCGGTTTATGTCGGTTTTTCGGTTTTTTCGG
This sequence comes from Nicotiana glauca, assembly GCA_026770625.1. Classification (NCBI taxonomy): domain Eukaryota; kingdom Viridiplantae; phylum Streptophyta; class Magnoliopsida; order Solanales; family Solanaceae; genus Nicotiana; species Nicotiana glauca. The sequence continues at coordinate 28,909 of MU754890.1, read as the reverse complement.
TTTTTTCGGTTATTTGTCGGTTTTTTCTTAAATATAAGGCATACACTACCAAACACATATTCCGGCGACCACATTTTCAACGTAACACTATCAAATCAATTGCCTTTTGAGAAATCTATTATTTACCAAGATATATTGATGACAATTCAATCAAATAGTGATGAATAAGGACTCAATTAAAAATATATTATTTTTAACACGAAATGGATTCTTGCACTTAACAAAAGAAAACTAACAATCAAAGTAGAATGTAAAGGTAAAGAACTATCTAAGAGCGCAAACTATTAACAATTACCATTAAAAATTTTAAACTTTGTATAAAAATATACATATATATAGGTGTAATAATAATTCTAAAATAGTTACTCCTATAATCTGTTTGGTTCGGTTTTTTCCCGATTAAAATCAAAACCAAATCAAATTTGATCGGTTTTTAAAATTTAAAACCAAAACCAAACCAAACCAAAAAGTATCGATTTGGTTTGGTTTTTGATTTGGTTCGATTTTTCGGATTTTTATGAACATCCCTAGCAACTTCTAGGCTTGTAAATTAACTCCATTATGGTGTTTGAATGTAGAAATCCTATACGTATGACATTTCCTCAAGAAATGTTTGGGAAAAGGGACACACAACTTTTTATTTTAGACATCAACACGGCGAGCAAATCCGTTATTTTAGCAAAAAAAAGAATTAATTAAATTAAAAATTAATTAAAGCTAGTAGAAATAGTATGAGATTATTGAATTATAAGCTAAAACATACCTAGTGGTTGCCTTGCGTTTAAATTAATATTTAAGGAGATTAACTTGTAAAGTTATTTTAATAAAAAAAAAAAAACTGACTTCTTTTATTTATTTATTTATTATCTATCTTTAATTAAAAGGAAGAAAGTTGGCCCTGAGATTTTGCCAAGTGTCAAATGCTTAAAATGCCATGTAGTAATTTTAGGATAAATTAGTTAATTTAGGTAAAACTAGCTATTTTTTTTTTTGAATTTTGAATTTGAAACCAATTAATTAAGTACTCTACATATTTTTTTTTAAAAAGCACATTATTATTCTATATTTAAAAGAAGAAGAAGTAGTTTCTACCTTTTTTCAAAAAGAAAATCCCATTCCTATTAAATAGGTATGTAAATACATTTTGAAACTTTACCACTGGCAATTGGGAACCATTTTCATCTCTTTGCCCTAAAAAATTTATCCTCCAAATTCGGCACCCTATTCCCACGATCTCTTACCACGATATCAATTCCTTACCCACGTCTACCCACGATTCGAGTACCATGATTTCATATTTTTATAAAATCAGTTCTAAAATTATCAGTTCTACTTTTATAGTATATATAGTTCTTTTCTTTCTCCATCGTGTGCATATCAAAAGGTGATTTGTATGATTTGTATTTCATGAACGATTTTTATTACAATTGACGTTGTATTCCTCTAACAGATAATTCCGTGAAGTTTTAGTTTCTACTTATATTTACAAATACCTCTGTGTATTTTCAAGATATAATGGCGGTTGAAATCAATTTTGATAGTGAAACTGATAAGACAGATTCTGAGGAGATTATTGAAATTATTCTTGACACTCAAGAAAAAAAATGGAGGAGAAGATGCAAAGGAAGAAGGCTGATAATGACTTATTAAAACAGATAACAACTCTTACTTCAACTCTAACTGCTAGAAGTAAGGTTTGTGATTGAGTCATATTTTTTATTGTTTTGTATTTTACATTATTATATCAGTATACTTCTATATCTGATTATTTTATTAGCTTTTTAAAGGCTTCATGTGGTCTGAGTAAAAAAAGACAAAGGAGCAGATAGTGGACGTAGATGCTGCAAATGTGTACAATGTATTGGCAGTCTTAACAATTTAATTTCCTTTCCTATTTTCTTTGTTGGTTGGATACATATGTATTCATTAGATCAAATTTCTAAGAGAATTCATGAAGCCACTAACCTTTAAAGGGTAAATGTTGAATTTGACTTGATTTTGTAGTTAGTTATGAGTTTTCTTTGTCAATTATCTCTGCTATTGTTCATTATCTTATATTTTTTTTTTCGGTAGTTCTTGCTAAACTAAATAAGTTGGAGAGGGCTAGGACAAGTCGCAAAGAATTCGGACAGGTGCAGGACAAGTCGGACATACATAGGTCAATTCAGACAGGCTCAATATAAGTCGGGCAAGGGTAGGACAAGCTAAAAATTCAAAATAAAATCTCTGTGTATCAATGAGATCTTAATACATTAAATTCATATTTTTACATTGGTTGCTTCATATGAAGGACCATTTGAACAGGGACTGTTAATACTATATTTAGCAAACTAATGATCCTTCCTAACGACTGTTCTGTAGTCAATTACTCACATATAAGAATATTAGACCTTTGCAAACATAATGAAGCAATATTATAGCTGGTAGCTTATTAATTTTGTCAAAGTATTGTTATTGACCAAGCTGTTTCAAGCTTTCACTTAATGAATTATGGCAGAATGTTCATACTTAATAAATCCAAAGTATCTCCTCTTTATGTTATGTCGTTCACTCTTTATGTTATGCATTTCACTCTTTCAAGATTGACGGGGCCAATTTTTTTACCAGGGTGTACGATAAGATTGCTATAAAGTGCAATAGGATGGAGGCACATACTAATTTTAAACTAATCACATATGAAGGGAAATTAACTTCTCATGCTGATAATACATGTATTATATTAAGGCTTTACCACAAATTTTAAATACTTTATGATTGTTTTCCTTCTTCGTTATGTAGTTATCATGTTTAATGATATATTTTTCTCATTCTTGTGGGGATTCCATACATAATCCATTGAACATGGAAATAACACCATCTATTTTAGCTAATGACCAGAATGACATCACATGACAAATGAAAACTCTGAATTCTCGCGTGCCTCATATGGTTTGACTGAAAATAGTAGAGCCATGGTAATTTCGTAATATGCTTTTCATTTAGATTTTTTTGATTCATTGAATTATGAGATATCTGAAAAAAGAACATTGCTAATTTATATTTTATTAGTTATATACATCTTTTAGTAAATTTTTGGAAACTTAATTCCCCTTTTGTAAAGTTCCAAATGAATTAGTAACAACTGTTGGTTGTGCTACAGATGAGCTTTGCTTAGCTGACCGTAGCGTCACGTGTTCATAAGTTTCAGACAAAAATCATGAAAAGAAGAGAAATACTTGGGCATAAAACTGAAATAACAAGGATATTAGAACAAGAATTGAATATGTCCTCTGAAAGTACTCATCAATGTCTACCGTTCACGAATAAACAAGTCATGTGTATGCCTTTATCCTTGATAACATAATCTCTTACCAATGTCATATTTATACGATAGCACATATTTTCTATGGTGATATAAGGCTATAGAATGATCAGACACCAAGGATTTCCGCAGGAAAGACACCTGAAGTGAGGAGCTTTACCTCTACTGCTTTCAATAATGGGTACTCTAAAAATAAAAAAATTTAATTTTGCTTATGAATTCTTGTGTGTGATGGATTACAGTAAATTGTACATTAACATAGGCTTTTACACGGATACTATTGTTTATCATTTAAAGTTCCTTCTCCTATGAATTTTAAGCTTTACTATTCTATTTTTTTGTACTATGCTTTTCCATTTATCGTAATTTTCTTCATCTTTGCTTTTACCTTCCCTTTTTATTTTTTGGGAAGAACAAATAACATTGTAAGAATAAACACCGTAGACTAGAAAACAATTTGACATGATTATATTATTTTATTTTGCTGGTATTTGAATGCGTAGTCAAGCATATCTCCCTGCAATTTTTCACTCACATGATAATACTTTTTTTTACTAAATTATCTATTTATATTTGCAGTCAATTACTTTATTTAAATTGTGCAGCTGCAAGAATATGTACGAGTAACCATTATTTCACTTTTCAATTGGTTGTTTCGAAGTATGACATAGTTCGAATGAGTATAATTAGTAAAGATATAACTGAAACTATTTGAAAAGAAAAATCATATTGTCATGGTGTTGTTTTCATATTAATTTCATTGCATATAATCAGAATATAAATATTTGTGTACAATAAAGCTTACACATGAGAAGGTACCAGTAAAAAAATTCGTTAGCAAATTTTATATCTCCGAAATTCTATAAAATCTATGTACTCTCTTAATCAATTAAATTAGGATCATAGAAGTATTTTTCCCTTTGGCCACCATGTATTACTTTTCTTTAATAGAGAGTATTGGTGCCACATGTATATGCAGAATACATACAAAAGTTTTATTTTGTATTCTGCTATTGCATGAGAGAGTTAAAAATAATGAACAGCCTGGTCCGTAAAATGTAAGTAGATTACATGCTTTCATGAATTTATAAATATAAAATGTTTAGCAATATAGCTGTTTGATACATAAATATGCTTCAAAAGATCTAAAAGTAGAGAAAGGCTTCTTGCAATCAATTTCCGCGAGTGTTTTTTTTATTAAGGGACTACAACTAACAGAAGAACTATTAATTTTTTTTTCACTTGGTGCATTTATCCAACGCTATGCTATGCGGCTTGTTATTGTGCGGCATCCCACATACACTTTTACCAGTCAATGGTATACTCTTCCTTCTCATCAAGTTCTTTGGGGCTGATATGATTATTTTATTTATTCTTGATCTCATGTGCGGTTTCATTATCGTGCAGGGGGATGTTTTCCTAGGAATGCTGATGTTAGAATGTTCACTTAGATCCAAAATTTCATGGAGGTATGTATGACTCGCATAAAGAAAAGAAGTGACTAAATATTCATGAATGTATATGCACTCTTCGATGTGTTACTACTCCTTCGGCGTAAAGTTTCAAATCTATATTTACTTTTTTGTTATGAGTCATATGTCTAGAATGCTTCTCATTTTTCCCATCCGAAAGTCGATGCTCTTTTACATTTATATTCATTCCTGTTTGGGCTCAATTCGTTAGCGTATTTATCAATATGATGGTAATATGACTGCTAGCAATTCAATAAAATCATGACTATTTCTCAGGTCCTTTTTGATTTGTGGAGTAATTTGTTGAATGTTGCTTAACTTTCATGCACTGATATTTTAGATTGTTTTAGATATCTGTCTGATGGAAAAACTTATCATCATTATGCTTAATTGAGAAACATGTTATTATTTTCTCAAGATGTGTGAAACAGTGCAAAAGAGAGTTGCTTTCTTCCTCTTTATTTTCTTTCTTTTTTCGTGTGATCTGCAGAAGCAGTACAAAAATATTTATATATAGTAGTCATTAGATAAAATTCTCCTAACCTTTTTAAGGCAAAGTTGCATATTCTTTCTCTTTCTCTTTATCTTCGTAGAAACATATACAAAGATATTTTGGTTTGCAAAGTTAGTTTACTATAAGCCAACACGATATTTTATTGTACCTACTTCGGAAATATTTATGTGTGGTCCAATTCTTGATTTGTATAAGTACTAAATTTATTAATTTTTATTCTAAAATTATGTTACTTTTAGGTGTTCTTTGTGAATCTCTTTTTTATTTTGGCCTGCATCATTACTATTACTAAGTAAAACAATACAAAAAAGGGTTGTCCTTTTTTTTTCTTTTTGATATGTAGAAGCAGTACAAAGATATTATAGACATATTTCTCCTATTTAACTTTTTGAAGCAAAGTTGCTATGTTTTAACTCATCTTTGATAATGGTTTTGTTTAGCTTAGCTTTTCATCTTGCAAATTAAGGACTAATAATAGAAATAAAATTTGTACAGGGATTAAGATTGTACTGTAACTATTAAGAAATGCCTAGCCATAAGAAAGGTGCGAAGTCAAAGGTTTGAAGCTAAATGAAAATATCATTATTCTTCAAATATTAAATACTTATAGGAGCTGTTTGACTTAGAATCTTCAATTGTTTTACGATTCTTAATTTATCATTGTTCTAACATAAGTATTAAATAAATGATAGTGAATGTTATTGAAACGGAGTATTCGATCAATAAGATATAAGAATATAACTTCCTGCTAAAAGCTTATATTTACTTTTTTTCTTCTTCCATTTTTTTCCTGCAAGAGGAATTGCTTATTAAGATATATATTTGATCATGCAGGTTGTAACTATACATTCCTGATTTAATATATTATGGTTGTAGTAGGAAGTTTTGGCTTCTATTAAAGCAATTTATTTGCTTTATGTTTTTAGTATTCCAAGTAGACGAGGGTGATGTGCATCTTATATTCTAGACTGGATTGCAAATGTAGTCTTATAGTATTTGTCCTTTAATCACGTTCTTTTGCTTTCTACAAATTGCAGAGTATTTCTTGCAAACAAGTACTATTATTTCAACATTAGTCGATATCCTTGATGAAGAAAGAATGGAAAATACAATTGTAAATATTGGATAATTTACTAGAGATTCTTCTTCTCTAGTAAATTACATATATTCTTTGTTATCGGATAGCCTCCATATGACACTAGCAGCTTTTGTAGTTACAAGTAGTTGAGGTTCTTGAAATCTCTATTGATGGTAATTCAAGTAAGTTGGTCGATTTATTAAGCAACTAATGTAGAGACATACTTTAACTCCTTATGGATTAGTAGGAATATTCTATTGGTTTCTATTTTTTTTTGTCATGTAGCTTATTAAAAGTTAGTGGTAAGCCGTTGAATAAATTAGCAAAGCTAAATGAGTTAGTTGATTTTTCGCTTTACGAAAAAATTAATTTTATTATTATTTATAACTCATAATGAGGAATAAATATTTTACCGATCAAGAAGAAAATCAAATATTTCATGCTGTTTAAAGAGCCACTTGGTATCGGTGTCCCTTGGCAATAATAAATATTTATTTTTTTTTTAATTGTTTTGGTTGCAATCGTTAAAACAAATATGCAATATACATATGTTTTTATTGTCTCTCTTAGCTCTTTTTTTTAATCTTTTCGCGCATCGCGCAGGTACATATACTAGTTATATATAAAAAGAGATATGGAACCATTAATTAGTGATGTGCCAGCTCACTTTTATTGAAAATGCCAGCCTGTTATGGTTGTCATGGGCATTAAGTCCAATTAAAGTAACCACTTGGGTCTCTGGCCCCTTTAGAAGTTAAATGGCCATTGGGCCAAAGGTACTAAGATTAATTACCCCCTATTGCAAAGGATGATACCTTATTTATTTTAAATAAATATCCTTTTAAAAATTTATATTCCATAGCTACTTTTTGATTTTTATAGCCAAATATCTATTTATGGTCACCTCCTACCCTTAAGCCATAAAATAAGCTTTGTATTATTTTTCTCTTTCATATCCCCTCAAATTTCTCCTATTCCCTACCCCATATCTATTCTCCCTCTCTCTCTCTCTACTTCCTGATGTCTTTTCCTCTACTGAGTGCTGGAGCAATTGCCACAGTCACTGTTTCGACCGTGGCTCTCATTCATTGATACCACCGCCCTTAGCCTCCCAACTTCATTCTCTGAAGCAACATATCAGATCAACAAAAATCTCCGTTATTTTGCCGGTAATTACGTGCTTATCGTCGGCAACCGGAGGCAACGGTGACGACGAGCGAGGACTGGATGCTGATGCTGCTTCAGCGAGACGATATTAGGGCTGTTTTTGAACAAAAACAACGGAGTTGGGAGCTGAGCAACTTGAATTTTCTGTTAATATATTTCAATGTATCTCGCTGTATTTCATTGTATTCATTGTCTTTTTTTAATTGTATTTCAATGTATCTCGCTGTATTCTATGTAGGGATGTACATGGACTGAGTTGGTTCGATTTTTACCAAAACCAAATCAAGCCAACTATATTGGTTTGGATTGGTTCGGTTTTATCGGGTTTTCGGGTTTTTTTGTTACATGAATATTATTTCAATCTTATTTTGTTAAAATTATAGATAAAGTTTTGATAAGTGAATATATGTGCAGTAATTATGGAAACAATTGACAAACATATGATCTATTAAAATATTTTAAGGGGAGAATTTTTTTAGTAACACATAATAGTTATTTTCTTAGTCGTCTAACAATATTTTTTTCGTTAATTTATGCTTTCAGAGTTAATACATCAGAGGATCCCAAATATTTTTACATTTTCTAAAGAAAAACCACTGTAAACTCTTAAAAATATAAATAAAATGTATATATTTATATGTCGGTTTGGTTCGAATTTTTTTACTCAATACCAAACCAAATCAAACCAAACCTAGTTGGGTTTTTTAATCGGTTTGGTTTGGTTTTTCGGTTTGGTGCGGTTTTCCGGTTCGGTTTGAACACCCATAATTCTATGTATTTCATTGCATTTATTGTCTTTTTTTCGTTGTATTTCAATGTATCCCGCTGTATTCTATGTATTTCATTGTATTCACTGTCTCGCAATATTCCATGAATGTATTCATATTTTTTTAATTAATATAATTTATGTATTCAGATGTATTATATAATTTCTCTGAAGATTGCTATGTTTTTGGAGTATTTTTCGGTCGAGAATCCTTTTTATAATTAGAAATATAAAATTTGTGTGTTATAAATGAGTTTGTGTCACGACCCAAACCCAGTCGTGATGGAGCCAACCATATAGCTAGGCAAGCCTGACCAATTATCACTCACGAACCCAACCTGATAACTCATTACCGACAATTTAAGGGAATTTAACAGTTAAAAATAATAAGCCGATGTTTATAATAAAAACAATACGAAACAGACCGAAATATCCGACGAAACAGTCCCAACAGAATCTGGGGTCACGAGTCTAGAGCCTCTAAACAACGGAGTAACAAATATTCGAAAATACATAAGTCTAGAATGCAGAAATAAAACTGAATAAAAGGGAGAAGTCGGGTCATGCGAACGTCAGGCAGCTACCTTAACAACTCTGATAAAACTCTAGAAGACAGCGTCTGCTCAGCTAAGTCTCCGGGACACCTGAATCTGCACACATGGTGCAGGGAGTAAAGTGAGTACTTCCAACTCAGTGGTAATAGACATGTATAATGATTGAAAGTAAGAAATCCCGAAATACCACAACGCAAAGCTGAAACTAACCACTTAGCACATTAAACGATGAAACAACAATAATCGACGACAGATAGACAAATAGATATTAATGCATGAATGCAATGCAATGCAATGCACATGACCGCTGCAGCGTACAGCTCGATCTATTGGGTACCCGAGCTCACTGTGGGGGTTCAGATTCCGTAGGGGCTCCTACAGCCCAAGCGCAATGACATAGTAGTATTCGCTACGGCATGCAGCCCGGTCCACAATCAGTCCAGTTATATATGCATGCAAGCCATACGGGCGCAATCAAGTTTACCATTTTTGGTTCCATTTAACAGGTATTATAGTTTAAGTGATTAAAACCTTAGAAGATTGCTAATCATTTCTAGACAGTATTTACCTCAGGACTGATATCATGGAAACATGCTCAATTTCATGGCAACAGTGATAATAATCCCTAAGGGATCCAAATAGTTGGCACGCAGCCCAAATATGTTCATAACAATCCAAGTAAGATGTTTACCAGCCAATTTCTAGTCAATAACACAGTATAGACATCGCTCAGACGGACTAAGCCATAGTCCCGTCCACAAAACGACCCCGCACTCACCGTAGAGTACGTGTCTCGCCTCAATACAACGTCACAATGTGAGATACCGGGGTTTCAAACCCTCAAGTCATCATCTACATCTATTACTCACCTCAAGCCGGCCGTAGACTAGTCCTCAATGCCCTTTCCTCTTGAATCGACCTCCTCGCGCATCGAATCTAGTCAAAACCACAACAAATACATTACTATATGCTAAAGAAACATAACCCAATCGAAATTACTTGAAAAATACTAAAAATCACGAAGTTGGCAAAACTCGAGCCCCGGGCCACTTCTCAAAAAATTCCGAAATTTATATCACTGGATTCCTCGTCTCGCCACGAGTCTATACATATCAAATTTACAAAAATCGGAGTTCGTTTGCCCCTCCAAACTCATATTTAAACTCTCTTGAGTTTTCAAGCCCTAACCTCCATTTTTAACCTTTAAATCCTTGAAATTCAGTGGTTAATCAATGTTTTTACACCAAAATAACATATTCCGAGGCTAATAGTTCTTACCTGATGAAGCTCCTTTGATTTTCTCCTCAAAATCGCCCAAGAACAACCCTAGTCGAAGTCCTAAATATTTTCTCTTCTTTTGAAAAAAATCGTGAACTACTATTCACTGAAATCCCTGGTGGTTTTCCGCTTATGCGGTCCAATAACTGCACCTGCGGTCGCGCACACGCGACCATTTGACCGCTTATGTGGTATCACTTAAAAATCCGTAGGACCGGAGACTTAGCAGAGTAGTCGCTGTCTTCTAGAGTTTTATCAGAGTTGTCGAGGTAGCTCCCTAGCGTTTGCAGGACCCGACTTCTCCTTTTTATTAAATTTTATTTCCGCATTCTAGACTTATATATTTTCGAATATTTGTTACTCCGTTGTTTAGAGGCTCTAGACTCATGACCCCAGATTTTTTTGGGAGTGTTCCGTCGGATAGTTCGGTCTGTTCCGTATTGTTTTTGTTATAAACATCGGCTTATTATTTTTAACTGTTAAATTCCCTTAAATTGTCGGTAATAAGTTATCAGGTTGGGTTTGTGAGTGATAATTGGTCACTCTTGCCTAGCTATATGGTTGGGCACCATCACGACCGGGTTTGGGTCGTGACAAGTTGGTATCAGAGCCTAGGTTACTAGGCCTCACGAGTCATGAGCCGGTTAGTAGAGTCTCGCGGATCGGTACGTAGACGTCCGTATCTATCCTCGGGAGGCTACAGAACCTTTAGGAAATACTTCACTTTCTTGAAATTCTTGTCGTGCGATTTTGTTGGTCCGAGAACTAAATTTCTGCATTCTATTCTCTCGTAGATGGCGAGAACCCGTGCTACCGGACGTGGCGGACGACCACCTTTGGCACCCTCAAGGGGCCGTGGTCGCGGTCGTGGTCGAGGCGGACCAGTGAGGGCAGCACCTGCAGACCCACCAGCTGCCCAGGTTCAGGACTAGCCTCCAGCTGTAGATGCTCCAGCAGAACCTGTTCGGGCACCGACAGTGCCCATTGTGATTCCTGGTCTTCAGAAGGCTTTGGCTCAGATCTTATCCGTCTGCACTGGCCTGGCTCAGGCCGTATCAGCCACTACTGCAGCAGCTACTTCTCAGACCGGGGGTGGTCAGCAGACCCCAGCTGTTCGCACACCCGAGCAGGGTGTCCAAGGATTGCAGACACCGGGAGTTGCCCCAGTTGCACCAGTTGCCCCAGTTGCACCAGTTGTTCCAGTTGCACCAGTTGCGCCAGTTTCCCGAGTTGCACCAGTCGCACCAGTCGCACCAGCTCCAGATTTTGTGGTTCCGGCTATGCCAGATGACTAGCAGCGTTGACTGGAGAGGTTCGACAGGCTCCAACCTCTGACGTTCAGTGGTACAGAGGGCGAGGATGCCCAGGGATTTCTGGACAAGTGTCAGCGTATGCTTCGCACTGCAGGGATATTGAAGTCGAGTGGAGTGGCTTTTACTACTTTCCAGTTCTCAGGGCCTGCATTTAATTGGTGGGAGGAGTTTGAGAGGCATAGGCCTGTTGGAGCAGCGCCCCTTACTTGGCAGCAGTTCTCCGCTCTCTTTCTGGAGAAGTATGTATCGCAGTCTCGTAGGGAGGAGCTGCGTCGTCAGTTTGAGTGGTTGGTTCAGGGGGACATGACTGTGACCCAGTATGAGTTGAGGTTTACGCAGCTAGCTCGGCATGCTACTTGGATGATCCCGACTGATTGTGAGAGGATTAGGAGGTTCATGGATGGCCTCAACTATCCTATTCGTATTTTGATGACTAGAGAGAGGGTTGTGGCCGCCTCGTTTGAGGAGGCAGTTGATATAGATCGTCAGATTGAGACAGATCGTCGTCGGGAGCGTGAGGAGAGGGAGGCCAAGAGGCTTCGAGGTTCAGGTAGCATCAACGGTGCTCCGTCTAGGGACCCGTTCCAGCGCAGCAGAAGTCGTTCCTTCAGACCTCCTCAGTCAGGTCGCACAGAGTCCAGTGGGGCTTCTTCAGGCCGTGGTCACCAGGGTTATTAGCAGGGCCAGTCTTCACTTAGTGCCCTTCCAGCTCAAAGTACTACTCCTGCTTCTTCAGCCCAGGGTTCATCTGCAGCGAGGGGTTCCCTTCAGTCCCCTTCTCCAGCTCCAGGTCGTTACTACGACCGCGGTGAGTTGGGTCATATGAGGAGACAGTGTCCTCGGCTCTGTGGTAGACAATCCCAGCAGAGGGATCAACCCTCATCTTCTGCTCCTGTTTCTTCAGCGCCTACCCAGTCAGCTAGGAGTGGAGGCCAGGTAGCCAGAGGTCACCCTAGGGGTGAAGACCGAACTGGCGGTGGTCAGGCTCGATTCTATGCTCTTCCAGATAGAGGGGACGCCATTGCATCAGATATCGTTATCACAGGTATTATCTCAGTCTGCCACAGGGATGCTTCTATCTTATTTGATCCCGGATCTACCTATTCCTATGTATCTTCATATTTTGCTCATCATTTGGATACGACCCGTGGTTATCTTGCCTTGCCTGTACATGTATCTACCCCGGTGGGCGATACTATTATTGTGGATCACGTATATCGATCTTGTCTTGTTACTGTTGGGGGTCTGGAGACCCGAGTTGATTTATTGTTGTTGGGTATGGTAGACTTTGATGTAATTCTGGGTATGGATTGGCTATCTCCGTACCATGCTATTCTGGACTGTCATGCCAAGACAGTTACGTTGGCTATTCCGGGTATTCCAAGGATTGAGTGGCGAGATTCGACCAATTATGTTCCTAGCAGGGTGATTTCCTTCTTAAAGGCACAACGGATGGTTGGGAAAGGATGTTTATCATATTTAGTATTTGTGAGAAATGTTGGAGCTGAGACTCCTAGTATTGATTCTATGCCTGTTGTGAGAGAGTTTCCAGATGTGTTTCCAGTAGACCTGCGGGGCATGCTGCCGGACAGGGACATTGATTTTGGTATTGATCTGGTGCCGGGCACTCAGCCCATATCTATTCCTCCCTATCGTATGGAACCAACAGAGCTAAAGGAGTTGAAGGAGTAGCTTCAGGAACTCCTAGAAAAGGGGTTCATTCGCCTGAGTGTGTCACCGTGGGGTGCACCGGTCTTATTTGTAAAGAAGAAGGATGGCACAATGAGAATGTGCATTGATTACAGACAGTTGAACAAGGTGAAAGTGAAGAACAAGTACCCACTACCCCGTATTGAGGATTTGTTTGAT
>MU754888.1:73863-93758 GCA_026770625.1 Nicotiana glauca | reverse complement strand
GTCATGTGATCCCTTTTATTTGTTGATGTGGGAATTGTTAAAGCTTTTGATTACTTTTATGATCTCTTTATTCTTTTTTGACAGTTCTTTCTAATTAGATGGTGTTTAGTTATACATACTAGTACTATTCAATGGCACTAACGTCCCTTTTGCCGGGGGCGCTACATTTTTTTAAATGAATGTAGGTGGCTCCATAGCGGATAGTGCCGATCGTGTGTAGCGGAGCATCCTCCTTCCCAAAGATCTTGGTGAGCCCCTTTCTCCTTCAAGAGGGCTATATTGCACGTCATCTTATTTTAGATTTTCACTTTTGAGGTATAGCCGGAGCCTTGTTACCGGCATTTCTATATTACATTACTCTTCAGTTATGTTTAGAGGCTCCGTAGACAGGTTGTGGGTAGTGTCGGGTATTGGAATTAAAGTAAGAATATCGATGTTTGGCAAAGACTTATAACACTTGTGATATTTTGATAAATATGATTTAAGTTGCTAATGGAAAGGAAATGAAAGTTGTGAATGAAATACTTACTAAGTCTGATTAATGGAGTCCATCTCCTGTTTAGTCATGAGGTTGTTTGGAAAGAATGAAACCTAACAGGCTTGCTCAGTCGGGTTTACTCGGTTGAGCGCCGGTCACGCTCCTCGAATTTTGGGGCATGACAATTTTGGAACATTGTAATAGTTTAAGCAAAGATAAAACGAGGTATTTTATCTAAACTTCTCTTGTAGAGTCGAATTCCATGATGATCTCGTAAGATTCAAGTATGATTGGTCCAAGTTCCTAATACCTATGTTCCGAGTCATTCCCAATAAATTTGTTTATTCCAAATGAGCTTTGTGTTAAAATACATATACTCATATGTGTTCCAATTTCCCCTATCATATTATGTTCTCCTTCGGGATTGTATTCAAGTATGACTAATGCTTCAAAATGTTATGATTTACAAACATGTTTCAATTGAAAGTTTATTAAGTCTAATTTTGGAAGGATAACTCGATGTGCTTAAGACTCCTATTGGTTATACATACTTAAGCCTTGATTTCCAATTCTTTATTATTGATAAGCTATGATGATGCTTGAAAGTGAAATAAGTGAGTATGATATATAAATGTGGCCATAATGCCAAGAATGAACACTACACTTGTGGCCAATAGTGCCAATGAAATGAAATGATGTGTCAAAGATTATGAAAAGAGCTTTAACTCCTTTATATAGTAAATGAATTGGGAGAATCGTTAGTCACCGAGGAATGGTAGGTTAAAACAACCTAACCCCGAAACTACACGCGCCGGTGTAGGAGTGATTGAGGGGTAAATCCCCATACTGATATGTTGAGATTATTCCCCTTAATTGGGATGAGATGATTACTAGAGGAATGTGACATCATGGTAAGATGGCTTAGCTAATCGGTCCGAGATCGAATGCGATGACGCGCACATGGTGGTGTTGTGATTGGAAGTCTTGGGTGAGACGGATTAGCCGATCATGCCAAGATTGGAGTCTGTGCTAAAAGCACGGTGATGTATCTGTGCTAAAGATCTCCCAAATCAAAAATATTGATATTTACATGAAAACTTATCTTTGTCTTAACTTGATGCTTTCATAATATTTGTAGCTCTCATTGATTCCATGTCTATTTCTCTTTATACTACTACTTGATTCATTAAGATGGTGTTTAATATTACATACTAGTACTATTCTATATGTACTAACGTACTTTTTGCTGGGGGCGCTACATCTTTAATGGATACAGGTGGTTCCATAGTAGGCATCATCGACCAGTGATAGCGGTACACCCTCTTCTCAGTTGACTTGGTGAGCCTCACTTCACATTGGGTCTTATGTCCTTTATGCCTTATGTGTAGTATTTGAGGTAGTCGCTGGCACCATCACATTACTCTTTTGTATCATTTAGAGGCTCCGTAGACATAGTGTGGGTTATATTTTGAGTTGGGTAAGACAAACTTGAAATGTTGTATTGTAACACATGTTTTCACTTCTAAACTATGAATGTGTAAAATATTTTTGAAATATCACGAATGATGTTACTAATGGTAATGAAATTAGTGTTGTTCATGTAATCTTCTCATTGTCTAATTAATAGAATACATCTTCACTTTATTCCTAGGTAAGGTCGAGTAGAAATCATTGAGTAGGCTGCTTGACGTGATATCTCGGTTAAGTGCCGGTCGCGGTCCCGAAGGTCGGGGCGTGACACCTAAGATAGTAGTCGGGTAGTAGGAGATGATTGTTTATGCTCGCTAAATAATATAATCAACCATTTCAACTAAGGTTGCGAATTATTATTTATGTTGCACGGGGTGATTTTTCAAGCTTAAAAACTTAGGCCCCCAATTTGTGTCTAAATTATTCATGTATGTTCCCTTTTAGCACTTAGGAGTTTAAAGTAATTCTGTTTATCTTTAAAAATGGACAACAATTGAATTTCTATGCTTTTTTAAGAATATGTATCCTGTGTGACAAGAAATTGCCACTGTTACTAAAAGGTAAGTTTTATAGAACAATGGTTAGGCCTTCCATGTTGTATGGGGCCGAGTGTTGGCTGGTTAAGAACTCACACATCCAAAAGATAAAAGTATTAGAGATGAGGATGTTAAGGTGGATGTGCGGGCATACAAGGATGGATAAGATTAGGAATGAAGATATTCGAGAGAAGGTGGGCATGGCCCCCATGGAGGACAAGATGCGGGAAGCAAGACTCAGATGGTTCGGGCACATTTAGAAGAGGAGCACTAATGCATCGGTGAGAAGGTGCGAGCGACTGGCTGTGGTGGGCACGAGGAGAGGTAGAGGGAGACCTAAGAAGTATTGGGGAGAGGTGATCAGGTAGGACATGGCGCAACTTAGGATTACTGAGAACATGGCCCTTGACAGGAAATGTGGAGGTCAAGCATTAAGGTTGTAGGTTAGGGGGGAAGTTGTGGATATTTCTACAGTGCACTAGAGTGAGACTAGCCAGTTAGGAGTTAGTCTTAGGATACTACTGATCAGCTACTGATGCAGGGCTTTATCTATTGGATATTAGTATACCTTCCATCCTTTTCGTATTTCCTATATTCCTTATATTGCTGTTATTTTCTTATTTTATGTTATGTTATGTATTTTATGTCATTTTATGTTATTTTATTATGAGTCTATTGATAGTACTAATATATCATCTCTTGTTGCTTTCTTGAGCCGAGGGTTTCCTGAAAACAGCCTCTCTGCCCCTCGGGGTAGGGGTAAGATCTTCGTACATATTATCCTCCCCAGACCCCACATGTGGGATTATACTGGGTTATTTTTGTTGTTGTTGTTGTTGTTTTAAGAATATGTGGGTTAATTCAATACACGTGATCAATGACGTTAGATTAAGAAAATAAATGACGTAATAAATGGCAAAACTAGTGGTAAAAGTGAGCCCAAGCTCGGTTGAAGGTTTAATGAGGGACCTGGCTTCGGTTCCGAGCTTGCACTTATGAAGAACCTATGAATGAGAACAAGAATTTTGAATAGCTTTTAGAAATAGAAGTATATTGCCTTGACATGCATGTTACAGTGTCCCTAATGAATAATAAGCTTCCCCTTAATCTAGTAGAGAGTTTTACCCTAAGTACAATCCTAAGAAAGGTAAAAATCTTTCTTGTGGCTAATCACTGATTTTTTTGCCGATACGAGCCATGAGTGATTCAAGACATGATATCCGGTAGGGCATGAACATCATGACCCTTTGTTAGTTATGTGCAGTTTTTTGGTAATGCTATCCAAAGTTTTGGGACTCGAACCAGACCTTGAGGATGTGGTCTCGATGTTACCAGGGCAGGTGTTTTGCTCGAGCCTCGATACGAGGGACTCCTTACTCTAATTTCTTATAATCACGTCCCTACTCTATTTGCCTCACCAAGAAATTGGAGTGCTTAGTGGTCTTAGTTTTATCCGTATACAAATAGTCCCCTCATTTCTCAATGAGTAGGCTTGCCGAAATGAAGGAAAACGACAGATGTTCTCCGATTTCTTCCTTCGTATGATACGACGATGGAGCCAAAACTTCTGTTGCATCGTGTCATTCTGACTTTGCACACATGTCGCTCATCGCCTGGTTTCCCCCAAATGCGAAACGAAGGTTATTTCCCTATAAAACATTCCTCCTTTTATTCTTTTTACACTTTTTAACTAACTTATTGCCTTCGAGTCTTTCCACCCATCATCAAACCTTCATATCTTCATCCTTGTTAATCTATTTTCATAGTGATTTCTAGATTTTTACCTAGATTTTCGTTAAATCTTCATACTCTCTTATTCATTTTCAAAACTTGTTTTTTTAAAACTTTGCATTCTTTAGTAAGATTTTCAAACCTTCCCCAGATAACAATGGCTAAAATATCAAAATCCGTTCCTCAAAAAGTTGCCTCTTGTATACGGCGAAATCGGAGGGTCCAATATCCTGTCTTTTAAGCATTTTAGAAGATCGACTCAAAGCCTCGAGGATGCAAAGATGCGCACGAGTCTTCTCCCTCGGGGTACATTGACATCCGACCTCGGGAGGATATTGATCTATGCTAAAGCAGAAATAGGAGTTCCTAAGACACGACTAAGTCTGGCAAAGCATAGCCAGACTATTCTGAGCCATACTCGAGGCGTCATTTCAGCCGTCCCATCTCTACACCTTTACATCTAATGTGTGCCTTAGCATATAAGCTTCTCCCCTTCTATATAAAGGGGATTCTAATTATTTTGTAGGGGACTGATGTTGCTCCAAAGGCTCTATATGAAATATACGATAACTATCTCTCTTCCTCTCTAAGATACTCTCTCGACACTATTGATTCTATCTTATTATTTTCATACTTGTTCCACATTTATTGCTTGTTTATTGCTTATCATTGGCTATGAAGAGCCTCCTTTAATATTATTGTATCTATTAGCCCTTCCCTGATTTCCATCGATAGCTCGATCCCGAGCTTGAGACTCAACCCCGAGGCCTCAAACCGACCAGCTCGAGGCCCCAAACGGCTATCTCTTGGTTCAATTACTGCTTTATTTTAGCTCACATCTCACCCTCAAACCACAGCCTCAAAGCATCAACTGCTCCACGACCAGCATACAAATAGATCACGTATTTTTAGAGTCCCATTAACAAATTTAATTGTTATTACCATTTTTAGGGTAAACAGTTTGGCACCCACCGTAGGGCTAAAAATAAATGTGATTATTTTTCTTGCTAGTTTCGTCACACAAAGCAAGTTATCTTTCACACTTCTTCTTATCCAAGATCTTCGATTGCAGGTCAAAATGTCCGGCTTAGTAAATAGGGTTGAAAACAACAACCTTGAAAACCACGGAGAAAATGGTGTAGCAGTTTCGATTGACGATGTGCCACCACTGAACCCCGATAACGCGCCTGGTCCGATTCCAATTGACGAAGGTTAACAAGACGCACAACAGGTCAACGAAACCTCACGCAGCAACAGAAGTGTATAATAGGACAACAATAAGAAGCCCAAAAAACCCCAACTCGAGAAGAACAGGAAGTTAGACTTTATGCTATCTTTGAAATGTTGCTGGCGCAATAGCTGGCTATCGCTCAGCTGCAAAGTTATCCAAAAACTCCACGCACCGTAGCACCAGGAACAACTCCCCCGGTCGAATAGGTACCAGAAAAACTAAGAATAATAGTTCGACGACCGATCCTGCTATCATAAAAATGCTCGAGGATCTTTCCAGAAGGATCGAATCGGGCGAGAAGATGATAGCCGCCAATGACAAGAAAGTCAAAACTTATAACTCCAGTGTCGACCAAATCCTGGGTGCACTCCCGGACCTGAAAGGCGTAGACTCGCAAAAGTACATGCAGTGGTCATTCCTGGATGAACCAGCTCCGAAACCCATCCCAAAGAAGTTCAGAATGCCGAAACTCCCGAAGTATAATGGCACTACTAAAAAAACCAGGGTTTAGCGACGGACAAAATCTATAGCTAAACAGAAAAATCCATCGCTAATCTCATTTAGCGACGGAATAGCGACAGATTATCAAAAGATTCTGCTAGCAACGAGCATTTTAGCGACAGATTAGCCATGACGTTCATAGCTAATTCCAGTTTTTTTTGTAGTGCGGGACCTCAGAACCCAACAAGCACATTACCGCCTATACGTGTATAGTAAAAAGCAATGACATAGAAGACAACAAGATCGAGTTCGTCTTACTGAAGAAGTTTGGGGAAACACTCTCAAAGGGGGCTATGATGTGGTACCATAATCTAGCTCCCAACTCTATAGACTCATTTGCCATGCTGGCAGACTCCTTCATAAAGGCACATGCCGATGCCATCAATGTAGCAACAAGGAAGTCCGATGTATTCAGATTCAGGCCAAGGGAGAACGAAATGCTTCGATAGTTCGTGTCTCGCTTTCAAACAAAAGGAATGGAACTACCGCCGGTCTCCAACAACTGGGCAGTACAGGCTTTCACTTAGGGCCTGAACGAGCGGAGTTCTGTGACCTCGCGGTAGCTAAAAGAAAATCTGATTGAGTATCTTGTCGTAACCTGGTCGGATGACCACAACTGATACCAATCAAAGATCAGGTACGAGGATGATCAATTAGGAGCCCCTTCGGGCTCAATATACCCAAATAGGATCTTAGCAAAAGAGTCAAAGCCGAACAAAGAAAGGTATCAGCCATACAACAAAGACAAAAGAAATGCCCCGAGCGCACGCCGCCTCGCAATGACCGACCGATCAACCGAGGGCAGAAACCCCGAGGGTGAATTAATAGAGCCGGATTCGATGGAAACACATGGCTAACAGGGGCACCATGCCTATCAGAGTACAACTTCAATGTTAACATTTCAGACATCGTGTTTGCCACTGGTAAAATCAAGGATACCATATGGCCCAAGCCTATATAGTCGTATCCTTCCCAAAGGAATCTAAACTTAATATGCTAATTTCACAACATGCATAACCACAAGATCGAGGATTGTCACCAACTACGAGAAGAAGTGGCCAGGTTACTGAACAACGGTCATCTCAGAGAATTATTGAGTGATCGAGCCAAGAATCAGTTCCGAGGAAAGGAGTAGCCAATAAAAATGAAGTAAACAAGCCACGACGCATTATTCACATGATATTAGGAGGGATCAACGCTCCTCAAGAACCCATGATTAGAAGGAATAAATTTCTATCACCAGAGAAAAGCGAACCCGGGGATACGTACCCAAAGATTCCCTTACATTCAGCAAGGAGGACTCCAAGACCCTATCTCAATCTCATAACGATGCATTAGTAATCTCTTTCCTCGTAAATACATCTCCGATAAAACATGTACTCGTGGACCTAGGTAGCTGGGCCAACATTATCAGGTCGAAGGTTGTGAAGGAGCTCAAACTACTAGACCAAATCGTGTGCGCCACTCGAGTCCTCAATGGATTTAACATGGTGATTGAGATAACAAAGGGAGACATCACTCTCCCGGTCAGCATGGCCGACGCGACTCAAGATGTCAAATTCCATGTCATCAAAGGAGACATGAGGTACAATGACTTGCTCGGGCGACCGTGTATACACTGCATGAGAGCGGTACCGTCCTTCCTTCACCAGATAATGAAATTCCCAACAAAAGACGGGATTAAAGCCCCCAAGCGGGCACTTGTAAAACTTCCACAAAGCAACAACATGAACTGTAAGACCTTCAAGCAAGGCATGAATCATACTTGCATCAACTATCGGCCAAAAACTGTAAGCCCTCAAAAGGCATGAAAAGTTTTGTAAGACCTTATTACAGGTATAAAATCAATCTCGAAGTTCCAGATATATATAGAATTTGTAAGACCCCTAAAAAGGCATACCCTCAATATAGATGCCTAAACTACTATACTTGGGATCAAAAATTGGCTCTGGCCAAACATAAATGCCTACGGTCATACGACTGCACCAGCCAAACTAACGCGACTCGGGGACGCTAGACCGCCACTAAATAATCATAGGCCATTACTTCGAAAAGAACTGGTTAAACAAGCTACCCTCAATAGGCAAAAGAGCTTCGACCATGTCAGCTCCAGATTATAAGACTTTGAGCAACTTAACCTATGAGCCGAACCTTATGAAGTGCTCGAACATCGCCGCTAATGATTGGAAATGGAGGTTCTTCCCAAACCGACAACAAGTAAGGAAAAATCATTTCAAAAGTCCTTAATGAGAGGAAAATAAAGCCTAGCGAGCCTCAAGGCCGCACATATGGCTAAGGGTAAAGTGTAAGAGCCATTGCTGCCAGCATATCGAGCCTTAGGGTTGCACACACATGCCTAAGGGCAAAGCGTAAGAGCCATTGTCTCCATCCTATCAAGCCTTAGGGCCGCACACACACGCTTAAGGGAAAATCATAAGAGCTATTGTCGCTAGCTTACATAAAAGAACACTTCGATTGAAGGCGTAAAAGTCGTTGACGTGTGCCTAATACAAACGTAAAACTTGAGGGTCGATTGAGCTCGAGTCGTAGCTCTACTCAGAGATTGGATACAAGAGAGTTAAAATGGGCCACCAACCCGTTCAAACATAAACGCTCAAGGAATTTATGAGCTCGAGTCGAAATCTAACTCGGAGACTCTACCCGAAGTAGTCGAACAAAAGTGTAGGTGCTCAAAGCGCCTAAAGAACCCCAGGACCATATCTCAAGTTTAATGATTTCTACTAGCTCAAAGGTCGGACCAAGCTGGTTCCAATCTTGACAAACAGAAACACAGAAGATACAAATCGCGGGATTCCTCCCTTATGTATACAAATAATACAATACAGATTCCATTTACAACACGTTATGAGAGCTATATACATAAAAGAAATGAAAGAAATAAAATTTTCCCTTCTAGGACTATGGCCCGGCGGCCTCTTCCTCTCCATCTTCAGCATCAGACAGAAGGAATTTGGTATCATACTCCTCCCCTTTGGCATGCTCGATCTCTGCCGAATGATCAAAACCTCTGGCATGAATCTCTTTGAGGATTTCCCTTCAGGCATTACACTTCGTACACTCTTTGCTACTACTACCATGATCGAGGCCTCTCCTCAGATCGGCCTTAGCGACAATAGCACCCCTCAAATATACCGACATTCTCTTATCCACCCTGGTGCTTCTCATCACTGCCCCGACCCGAACATTCACCATTTCAGTATTCGCCTTCGAGATCTC
This sequence comes from Nicotiana glauca, assembly GCA_026770625.1. NCBI lineage: Eukaryota > Viridiplantae > Streptophyta > Magnoliopsida > Solanales > Solanaceae > Nicotiana > Nicotiana glauca. Next base: position 84,574 of record MU754888.1, on the reverse strand, counting down.
GGACAAAAGCTGTGCGATTAATTTCACCTATGCCAACTCGTTTGCACGAACGGTTCGAAGCTGAAAATCAAGGGTAAAAGCTATGGCTGAAGCACTCTCTTTGGCCGCATAATGGGTAATTACATGAGCCTGCAGCTTGTTGAATACACGTTTGGCTTGACCAACCTCACCTAGAGCTGTCCCAGCTCCTCCACCTTGTTCTCCAGCAAAAGTATCAGAACAATAATCCACAGGTATAAAAGGCGAAATGCGAGCCAAAATGGAACGCAAGATACCTATTGTAATGACCCGGCCGGTCATTTTTGGAATTCATGCCCCGATCCCCTATTAACTACTTCCCCTAAGTTCATTTCTGCTATTTTGATTTGCCGGGATGTTCGGTGTTAGGATTTGAAGTGTTTTGGGACACTTAGTCCCTAAATGAGAGCTTAAGAGTTGAAAAATGGTCCGTATTTGGAACAGTATAAAGATGACCTCAGAATGGAAATCTGATGGTTCCATTAGCTCTGTTAGGTGATTTTGGGGTTGGGAGCATGTTCGGAATGTATTTTGGAGGTTCGTAGCTCATTTAGGCTTGAAATGCCGAAGTTTGAATTTTTGAAGTTTCCAGTCCGATAGTGAGTTTTTTATCCGAGGGTCGAATTTGAATTTCGGACGTTGCTGTAGCTATGTCATGACATTTAGGACATGCGTGCAAAATTTTATGTCATTCGGGCGAGGTTCAAGTAGGTTTTTGACCGAAAGCGTATTTTGATAGAATTTGAAGTTCTTAGGCTTGAATCTTTGATTTAATCGAGTTTCCGGTGTTGTTTTAGGTGTTTTAAGGAATTGGTACAAGTTTGAATAAGGTATTAGGTGGTATTGGTACTTTTGGTTGAGGTCCCGGGGACCTCAGGATGATTCCGGGTGGTTGACGGAAGATTTTGAAGTTGGATAAATAGCTGAAGGATTCTGTCATCTGGTATTTTCGCTTCTGCGGTTTGGGAACCGCAGAAGCGGCTCCTTCATCGCAAAAGCGAGTTTGGCCTTCCCCTCAGAGACCGCAGAAGCAGTCACCTTCTTCGCAGGAGCGGAGCCGCAGAAGCGGCTATTTGGTCGCAGAAGCGACTCGTGCTTTTTCCTCAGAAGCCGCAGAAGCGGCTAAATCATCGCCTAAGCGGAGCCGCAGAAGCGGCCCAGCTATCGCAAGTGTGAGCCTGGCCCTTTTAATGAAAGCCGTAGAAGCGGTTGGTTTCCACTTAAGCGGGACCGCAGAAGCGGTCCCTTGTCCGCAGAAGTGGAAATGTCTGTGCAGATATAGAAATTCGAGGGTTTTGATTTCATAAGTTAGAAAACTCAATTTGAGCACGGGAGAAGGCGATTTCGAGTGGAGTTTGAAGAGAAAATTATTGGGTAACATTTCTTTGATCCCTTTGCATTATATTTCATCATTATATAGCTAAATACATCATTGGAATTCGAATTTAGGATCAAAACTTGGTAAATTTGGGGTAAAACTTCATAGACCAAACTATTGTGTTTTGAGGGGGCATTTGACCTCCGATTTGGGAGATTTTTATACGGTTAGACTCGTGAGAGTACGAGGGTTATGAAAATGTAAAAATTATTTGATTCCGAGACATTGGCTGGAGGGGCATTTTGGTCATTTTACTTATTTTCATGCCCTAGCTTTAATTTTTAATAGTGGAATCAGTTATTTGCAATATTATTTACGATATGTAATTGAATTGAATAGATTTGGGCCATTTGGAGTCGGATACTCGTGGCAAAGGCGTGGTTTCTATTGATATTGAGCCGGTTTGAGGTAAGTGGCTTGTCTAACCTTGTGTGGGGGACTTTTCCCCTTAGGACATGTTCTGAATATTTGAATTCCCCGTACGTGAGGTGACGAGCACGTACTTGAGAAAATTGTTGTAAACCCATTTATACTTGGAGTATTTACATGGAGATTCTTCTGTTTACTCATTCCTTTAAAATGTAGGTTTTGACCTGTGCTAGCTTAGAGGAGCATGCTTAGCTGACTTACTTGCTTAATTGTTTAATTGTATCATTTGCACTCTGTGAAGCATGTTAGGTTAGAAATTTCAATTACTTGTGCTGATTTAGCATTTATTCTGAGATTTATGAGTTGGTGTTGTGGTGTGCTTTAAATTGGGACTATAGGACGGCTTCCCGGGAGATCCCCCTATACTTGACTTATTCTGGATTGAAGGTGCGGGATACCAAGAGATCCCTCGCATGTGTTTCTATATATATATACATTGGGATACCAAGAGATCCCCAACTCACTTATTGAGGATACCAAGAGATCCTCGGGATACCAAGAGATCCCCGACTCACTTATTGAGGATACCAAGAGATCCTTGGGATACCAAGAGATCCCCGCCTCACTTATTGAGGATACCAAGAGATCCTCGGGAAATCAAGAGATCCCTAGTACACATGATGAGGATACCAAGAGATCCTCGGGTTAACAAGAGATCCCTGGTTACTATTTTCCTAGTTGAAGACAGTATCTACTTGCATTGTTACTGTTACTTTCTATTACTACTCTATTGTACTTATCCGGTTCAGATTTTTGTTGTACACTTAATTTAGATTGTTTCCGTTACCTTATTATTTTTATTATGTTTATCTCAGTAGGGCCCTGACCTTCCTCGTCACTACCCAACCTAGGTTAGGCTTGGCACTTACTGAGTACCGCTGTGGTGTACTCATGCCCTTCCTGCGCATGTTTTTCATGTGCAGATCATACAGGTACCTCTACTCAGGCGCACTATCCTTGAGGCAAGGAGACATACGTAGATTTCGAGGTATATCTGCAGCGTTCGCTGACCGAAGAGTCTTCTTCCTTATTCTAGTTGTAGAGCTGTTATTCTATCACACTTTTGATGTAGTTATTCAGGATGTTAGAGTACTTATTGGAATTCTATTAGCCTGTGTTTCCTGTAAGTTTTCGGGTTTTGGGATTTTGTTGTAGACTTCTACATATTCTTAGAGTTGTACAGGCCGGACGGCCTTATACTCAGTTGTTATTTTTCATATGTTCAGTTTTAATTGTTTTTCTGCAAATATTATATCTTTTCTGAAATACTTGGCTTACCTGGTTATAGGGACTAGGTGCCATCACGACATGTTCACGATCGGTGAACTAGTGTCGTGAAAAGTTGGTATCAGAGCACTAGGTTCATAGGAGTCACGGAAAACAAGCCGGTTTATTAGAGTCTCGCTGATCGGTACGGAGACGTCCGTATTTATCTACGAGAGGCTGTGTAAATGTTTAGGAAAAATCTTCATTTCTTTTGAATTCCTTGTCGTGCGATAATTTGACATCAATTCTAAACTTCTATCTTCTATTCTATCATAGATGGTGAGGACACGGGCTACACGAGAGGACCAGGCACCCGCGCCCCCAGCTACCGTCGTCAGAGGCTGGGGCCGGGGTAGAGGTTGAGGACGCGCACGAGGTGCATCCACAGCACCCGCACGAGCTACCGCTGAGGTACCACCAGCAGATCCAGTTGAAGCTCAGGCACCTGGTACGCCTACTACACCTACTACTACTTCAGCGCTCCAGGAGACTCTAGCTCAGTTCATGAGCATGTACACTACCTTGGCTCTGGCGGGGTTGCTTCCCCTCGCTGCAGCCACATCCTAGGTCGGGGGAGGGGCCCAGACTCTCGCAGCCCGCACTCCTGAGCATAGAGTGCAGATGGATCAGGTCCCAGAGGTTATTCCTGTACCGCCTGCAGCACCAGCACAGCCCGGGGATGGGTCAGTTGTCTCCAAGGACGAGCAGCGTAGACTAGAGAGGTTCAAGAAGTATGATCCCCCAGTGTTCAGTGTCCTAGCATCAGATGACGCCCAGGGATTTTTGGAGGAGTGTCATCGCATCCTTCGCACTATGGGCATAGTGGAGTCTAGCGGGGTTTCTTTCACCACCTTTTAGCTTCGAGGAGCCGCCTATGATTGGTGGCGTACCTATGAGTTGGACAGTCCAGTCGAGTTTGCCTCACTGACTTGGACCCAGTTCTCAGACATGTTTATGAGAGAGTTTGTTCCCCAGATCCTCAGGGATTCATGGCGCGCAGAGTTTGAGCACTTGTGCCAGGGTGATATGACAGTCTCAGAGTATGCCATTCGTTATACCAGGCTGGCTAGACATGCATCGGCTTTGGTCGTCACAGTTCAGGAGAGAGTTTGGAGGTTTATCGAGGGTCTTATTTCGCCCATCCAGGCCAGCATGGCTCGAGAGTTAGAGGTGGATATTCCTTACCAATAGGTAGTGAGCATTGCTAGGAGGATTGAGGGTATGCTCGCCAGGGAGCGAGGGGAGAGGGAGGCCAAGAGGTCTCGAGAGTCGGGTCACTACTCTGGTGCCCGTACCCCATCAGCAGGTCGTTATGGTAGGGGTTATTTTAGTCGCCCTATTCATTCAGCCTTGCCAACAGCCGATAGTACTCCAGCTCTGCCAGCACCTCAGGAGCCTTATTATGTGCCTCCAGTTTCTAGCACGCCTCCTACGCGGGGTACTTCCAGAGGTTAGTCCAGCAGACCTAGCTCCAGTTAGTCACAGACACTGCATCCTCCCAGAGCTTGCTATGAGTGTGGTGATACCCGTCATGTGGTGAGGGATTGCCCTAGACTTGGGAGGAGTGCACCTCCACAGAATGCTCAGCCACAGCGTGCTCCTTAGAGTTCTCAAGCTATGGTTCCAGCTCTTACTACTACCCCACCTGCCCAGCCAGCCAGAGTCAGAGGTCGGGGGGGTAGAGGTCACCCTCGTGAGAGGTGTCGGGCCAGATATTATTGCATTCCTACTCGTACTGAGGCGGTTGCCTCTAATTCTGTCATCACAGGTATTATTCTGGTTTGTCACAGAGAGGCATCGGTTCTATTCGATCCAGGCTCTACTTATTCATATGTGTCCTCTTATTTTGCTTCTTATTTGGGTGTGCCGCGAGATTCTTTGAGTGCCCTCATTTATGTTTCTACTCCTGTGGGAGATTTTCTTGTTGTAGACCGCGTTTATCGGTCATGTTTGGTTACTGTTCGTGGTTTTGAGACCAGGGCAGATCTATTATTACTCGGTATGGTTGACTTTGATATTATTCTGGGCATAGACTGGTTATCGCCCCATCATGTTATTCTTGATTGTCACGCTAAGACCGTGACGCTGGCTATGCCAGGTGTTCCACATATTGAGTGGAGTAGTACTTTAGATCATACTCCCAGCAGAGTTATCTCTTTCCTTAAAGCTCAACGTATGGTTGAGAAGGGGTGTTCCGTGTATTTAGCTTATGTGAGAGATGTCAGTGTTGACACCCCTTCTGTTGATTCAGTCCCAGTGGTTCTATAGAGATATTGATTTTGGCATTGATCTGTTGCTGGGCACTCAGCCCATTTCTATTCCTCTGTATCGCATGGCTCCTCTTGAGTTGAAAGAGTTGAAGGATCAATTGCAGGAATTGTTGGGTAAGGGTTTTATCCGGCTCAGTGTTTCCCCATAGGGTGATCCTGTCTTGTTTGTAAAGAAGAAGGATGGTTCTATGCATATGTGCGTTGATTATCGCCAGTTGAACAAAGTTACAGTGAAGAACTGTTATCCTTTTCCGCGTATTGATGATCTGTTTGACCAGCTTCAGGGCGCACAGGTGTTTTCCAAGATTGATTTGCGCTCAGGTTACCATCAGTTGAAGATTCGGGAGCCAGATATCCTGAAGACTGCCTTCAGGACTCGGTATGGTCATTACGAGTTCCTTGTTATGTCATTTGGGGTGACTAATGCTCCGGCAGCTTTTATGCATTCGATGTACAGTGTATTCAGGTCATATCTTGAGTCATTCATGATTGTTTTTATTGATGACATTCTGGTATATTTTCGGAGTCGGGAAGATCATAAGCAGCACCTGAGGGTAGTGCTTCAGACTCTGAGGGAGAAGAGATTATATGCAAAGTTCTCCAAATGTGTGTTTTGGCTGAGTTTCGTGGCATTCCTAGGCCACGTGGTATCAAGTGAGGGCATTCGAGTGGATTTGAGGAAGGTGGAGGCCGTGCAGGGTTGGCCCAGGCCCTCCTCAGCTATAGAGATTCGCAGTTTCCTCGGCTTGGTGGGTTATTACCGTCGCTTTGTAGAGGGGTTTTCATCGATTGCTGCCCCTATGACTAGATTAACTCAGAAGGGTGCCCCATTTCAGTAGACAGAGGAGTGTGAGGCGAGCTTTCAAAAGCTCAAGACAGCTTTGACTTCAACCCCAATCTTGATGCTGCCTACCGGTTCGGGGTCCTATACAGTTTATTGTGATGCCTCACGGGTTGGACTTGGAGCGGTGTTGATGCAGGACGGTAGGGTGATTGCCTACGCGTCCAGACAGTTGAAGGTGCATGAAAAGAACTACCCTGTCAACGATCTTGAATTAGCTGCTATTGTTCATGCCTTGAAGATTTGGCGTCATTATTTGTACGGGGTGCCTTGTGATATCTATACTGGCCATCGGAGTTTGCAGCATTTGCTTAATCATAAGGACCTGAATATGCATCAAAGGAGATGGTTAGAGTTGTTAAAGGATTATGATATTACTATTCTTTATCACCCGAGCAAGGCCAATGTGGTTGCCGATGCCTTGAGTCGCCGGGCGGAAAGTTTGGGGAGTTTGGCATATCTACCAGCCTCAGAGAGACCTATAGCGATGGATGTTCAGGCTTTAGCCAGCCAGTTCGTGAGATTGGACCTTTCGAAGCCTAGTCGGGTTCTAGCCGGTGTGGTTTCTCAGTCTTCCCTATTTGATCGTATCAGGGAGCGGCAGTATGAGGACCCTCATTTGCTTGTCCTTCAGGACAAAGTTCATCGTGGTGATGCCGGAGATGGCACCATCGGGGATGATGGGGTATTGAGAATGCAGGACCGGATTTGTGTGCCCAATGTCGATGATCTTCGAGAGTTGATCCTAGCAGAGGCCCATAGCTCGCGGTATTCCATCCATACAGGTGCTGCGAAGATGTATCAGGACTTGAGGAAGCACTACTGGTGGAGGCGGATGAAGAAGGATATAGTTGACTACGTATCTAGATGCCTCAACTACCAGCGTCTAGGTGGGTTGCTTCAGCAGATAGAGATCCCAGAGTGGAAGTGGGAGCGTATCACCATGGACTTCGTATCTGGACTCCCACGAACCGTGAAGAAGTTTGATTCTATTTGGGTCATTGTGGATCGGCTGACCAACTCTGCTCACTTCATACCTGTGTGTACCACTTATTTATCGGAGCAGTTGGCGGAGATTTATGTCAGGGAGATCATCTATTTTCATGGTACTCCAGTTTCTATCATCTCAGACAGAGGTACTAAGTTTACCTCGCAGTTCTGGAGAGCCGTGCAGCAAAGTTAGGCACTCGAGTGGAGTTGAGCATGGCATTTCACCCCCAGACGGACGGACAGTCCGAGCACACTATTCAGATTTTGGAGGATATGCTCCGTGCGTGCGTGATTGAGTTTGGAGGGTCATGGGATCATTTCCTACCACTGGCGGAGTTTGCTTATAACAACAGTTATCAATCCAGCATTCAGATGGAGCCGTATGAGGCCTTATATGGTAGGAGGTGTAGATCTCCGGTGGGTTGGTTTGAGCCGGGTGAGGCCAGGCTATTGGGCACAGAGATGGTTCAAGATGCAATGGAGAAGGTTAAGGTGATTCAGGATAGACTTCGTGCAGCCTAGTCCAGATAGAAGAGTTACACGGACAAGAAGGTTCGTGATGTTGCATATATGGTAGGTGAGCGGGTTCTGCTTCGGTCTCGCCTATGAAGGGCATCGTGAGGTTTGGAAAGAAAGGGAAGTTGAGTCCGAGGTTTATTGGACTTTTTGAGATCTTGAGGCGAGTTGGGGAGGTTGCTTATGAGCTTGCCTTACCTCCCAGCCTAGCCGGAGTTCATCCGGTATATCATGTTTCGATGCTCCGGAGATATCACGGTGATCCGTCGCACGTGTTGGATTTCAGTTCATTCCACTTGGTCAAGGATCTATCCTATGTTAAGGAGCCAGTGGCCATTTTGAACAGGCAGATCAGGAAGTTGAGGTCAAAGAACGTTGCTTCAGTGAAGGTCCAGTGGCGGGATCAGCCGGCAAAGGACGCGACTTGGGAGACCAAGCAGGATATGCGCAACCTGTTCCCACATCTTTTTGCTACTTTAGGTATGTTCTCTATGCTCGTTCGAAGATGAACGAATGTTTAAGTGTAGGAGGATGTAACGACTCGGCCGGTCATTTTTGGAATTCATGCCCCGATCCCTCATTAATTGTTTCCCCTAAGTTCATTTCTGCTATTTTGGTTTGCCGGGACGTTCGGTGTTAGGATTCGGAGTGTTTTGGGACACTTAGTCCCTAAATGAGAGCTTAAGAGTTAAAAAATGGTCTGTATTCGAAAAAGTGTGAATACGACCTTGGAATAGAAATTTGATGGTTCTGTTAGCACCGTTAGGTGATTTCGGGGTTGGGAGCATGTTCGGAATGTATTTTGGAGGTTCGTAGCTCATTTAGGCTTGAAATGCCGAAGTTTGAATTTTTGAAGTTTCCGGTCCGATAGTGATTTTTGATCCAAGGATTGGATTTGAATTTCGGAAGTTGCTATAGCTCCATCATGCCATTTGGGACGTGCGTGCAAAATTTCAGGTCATTCGGGCGAGGTTCGGGTAGGTTTTTGACCGAAAGCGTATTTTGATAGAATTTGAAGTTCTTAGGCTTGAATCTTTGATTTAATCGAGTTTCCGGTGTTGTTTTAGGTGTTTTAAGGATTGGTACAAGTTTGAATAAGGTATTAGGTGGTATTGGTGCTTTTGGTTGAGGTCCCGGGGACCTCAGGATGATTCCGGGTGGTTGACGGAAGATTTTCAAGTTGGATAAATAGCTGAAGGATTTTGTCATCTGGTATTTTCGCTTCTGCGGTTTGGGAACCGCAGAAGCGGCTCCTTCATCGCAAAAGCGAGTTTGGCCTTCCCCTCAGAGACCGCAGAAGTGGTCACCTTCTTCGCAAGAGCGGAGCCGCAGAAGCGGCTGTTTGGTCGCAGAAGCGACTCGTGCCTTTTCCTCAGAAGCCGCAGAAGCGGCTAAATCATCGCCTAAGCGGAGCCGCAGAAGCAACCCAGCTATCGCAGGTACGAGCCCAGCCCTTTTAATGAAAGCCGCAGAAGCGGTTGGTTTCCACTTAAGCGGGATCGCAGAAGCGGACCCTTGTCCGCAGAAGCGGAAATGTCTGTGCAGATATAGAAATTCGAGGATTTTGATTTCATAAGTTAGAAAACTCAATTTGAGCACGGGAGAAGGCAATTTCAAGTGGAGTTTGAAGAGGAAATCATTGGGTAACATTTCTTTGATCCCTTTTTATTATATTTTATCATTATATAGCTAAATACATCATTGGAATTCGAATTTAGGATCAAAACTTGGTAAATTTGGGGTAAAACTTCATAGACTAAACTATTGGGTTTTGAGGGGGCATTTGACCTCCGATTTGGGAGATTTTTATACGGTTAGAATCGTGAGAGTACGAGGGTTCTGAAAATGTAAAAATTATTCGATTCCGAGACGTTGGCTGGAGGGGCATTTTGGTCATTTTACCTATTTTTGCGCCCTACCTTTAATTATTAATAGTGGAATCAGTTGTTTGCAATATTATTTAAGATATGTAATTGAATTGAATAGATTTGGTCCATTTGGAGTTGGATACTCGTGGCAAAGGCGTGGTTTCTATTGATATTGAGCCGGTTTGAGATAAGTGGCTTGTCTAACCTTGTGTGGGGGACTTTTCCCCTTAGGACATGTTCTAAATATTTGAATGCCCCGTATGTGAGGTGACGAGCGCGTACTTGAGCAAATTGTTGTAAACTCATTTCTACTTGGAGTATTTACATGGAGATTCTTCTGTTTACTTATTCCTTTAAACTGTAGGTTTTGACATGTGCTAGCTTAGAGGAGCATACTTAGCTGACTTACTTGCCTAATTGTTTAACTGTACCATTTGCACTCTGTGAAGCATGTTAGGTTAGAAATTTCAATTACTTGTACTGGTTTTGCATTTATTCTGAGATTTATGAGTTGTTGTTGTGTTGTGCTTTAAATTGGGACTACAGGACGGCTTCCCGGGAGATCCCCCTGTACTTGACTTATTCTGGATTGAAGGTCCGGGATACCAAGAGATCTCTTGCGCGTGTTTCTATATATATATACATTAGGATACCAAGAGATCCCCGACTCACTTATGGAGCATACCAAGAGATCCTCGGGATACCAAGAGATCCCCGACTCACTTATTGAGGATACCAAGAGATCCTCGGGATACCAAGAGATCCCCGACTCACTTATTGAGGATACCAAGAGATCCTTGGGATACCAAGAGATCCTCGCCTCACTTATTGAGGATAACAAGAGATTCTCGGGATACCAAGAGATCCCTAGTACACATGATAAGGATACCAAGAGATCCTCGGGTTACCAATAGATCCCCGGTTACTATTTTCCTGGTTGAAGACAGTATCTACTTGCATTGTTACCGTTATCTTCTATTACTGCTCTCTTGTACTTATCCGGTTCAGATTTTTGTTGTAGACTTTATTTAGATTGTTTCCGTTACCTTATTATTTATTATGTTTATCTCAGTAGGGCCCTGACCTTCCTCATCACTACCCAACCGAGGTTAGGCTTGGCACTTACTGAGTACCG
>MU754888.1:41896-63582 GCA_026770625.1 Nicotiana glauca | reverse complement strand
CACACACCCCGAGTACAAGCCATTCCTTGAGAAGTGGAATGCATCTCGCAAGTGAAATCTCTCTTTAAATGTCAAAATTCTTTTTCTTCAATTTCGTTCTTCTCATTTATGCCCATGCAATAAGAAGTGGAATGCATCTCGTAAGTGAAAACTCTCTTTAAATGTCAAAATTCTTTTTGTTCCATTTCTTTCTTCATATTTATGGTTGTGATTATTCAGTTGTTGCCTGGATTCTAAATATAGTTCCATGACTTATGGAACGGATCGAGGGCATCTGTGCTTAGATGCCGTACATTGAGTGCACATGGAACGGACTCTTGAAGGGACGATGGGAGGCCCATTCCAGTGACAAAGCCTTTGCCGAATAGATAACATCAAGCTTTCCTATTTGCATCATACTTACTCTTCTTTCCTCTCTTTTCTTTTTGTAGGTCTGCCTAAGACCACTGAACTTAGGCTTTTAGAAGGGGACGAGGATGTGTCCTTGTCTATTAATCCCTCCGATTCGGGGCAGATCGGGGCTTTAGAGGGGGAAAAGAAGAAGAAGAAGAAGAAGAAGAAGAAGAAGAAGAAGAAGAAGAAGAAGAAGAAGAAGAAGAAGAAGAAGAAGAAGAAGAAGAAGAAGAAGAAGAAGAGGAAAGTTTCGGGCTCTTCAAGTTCTGCAGTGAAGCCAAAGAAGAGATTAGCCCATAAGCCAAAGAAGAGTTCTGGTTCTCGAGCATCGGACTCAGATTTTCTTCTTTGGCTCAGGATTGAGCCTGAAAATATATTTTTTTGGCCGACGGGTCATCCTCTCCCAGGGAGTAGGCAGTAGCCGAGGGGGAGACGCTAGAGGCCGATAACCCTCAAATTCAGGAGATCGATATGGTGATGGGGACTGAGACTCCCCAGGATACCGCCTCCACTCCTAAGGAAGCACCCAATATAATGGAGATTTTAGGTTGACCCTCCTACACTAAGTCCATGATTGAGGAGGCTCGGGCTGGAAATAAGAGGTCTAATGAAGGGGTTCATGCCATGGACAATCCCCTTCGTTCCTTTTTTATGGTGTGGACTCCTCCATTTTGGAAGAATTTTCTAGGTTGGGTGACATGGAAGTTATGAGGAAGGATACATCTTCGGAAGTTGGCGGGCCGAGTTCGAGCCTGATGTTGATTAATCCATTCCCTACTCAAGTGCGGATTTTGGTCGCAAGAGATCGATAATTCTTACCATCCTAGAGGATGCTCGTGTACTTTCTGCGCCCATGGGAGTAGCAAGCTACCTCTGATGCCTGGTGACCGAGGAGGGCAAGACAAATGTGAATAAGGTGAATGTGCCGTGTCTTTTCAATGAGGCGCAACATGCGTTCAACCATGTAAGGCATCATCACGTCATTGTTTATTTAAATTTTACTTAGGTTTTAATACTTCTTCATGTCCTTCATCTTTTTTCCAGCCTCGGTACTTCACCACTAGCGTTTTCTCCGTTACCAGGCTGAGATCAACTAACTCGAGCTTGAGGGAAAGGAGTTGGCCCAAAAAAGGATATGTATAAGCTTCTCATGGAGCAACAAGAAAGGTTACTAAGGAATTTCAGGCCGAGCTGGATAGGGCTAAAAAAAGCATCGGTCTGAAGGCGGGAGCACACCGACTTGGTCGAAAAGGTAAAGGTCTTCGAAATTTCATAAAGGTTTGAACTCATTTTTGGGCTGTCGGTGTGCTGGTGTTGTAATTATAGCTATTGCAAGCACCAACCTTATAATGACTAAATGATCAGTTGGGGAGCAGGTATGGATATTTCAATTCCCTACTCATAATTGTGAAAATTAGGGTAGTCTGGGTAGGTTCGCATTTGCAACATTTGTGTCGCATTTGCGATTGGAGAAAGCTTCACAATTTCGAAGCCAATATCGCATTTATGACTTCCTCTTTTGTTATCAGGTGCCACAATTGCGAGGCTTTCTTTGAAATTGTGAGGATTCACAATTGTGAACCCAGTATCACAATTCCAAAGACCACAATTGAACAAAAGGTCTAGAAATACGGGATTTCATCTCATGTCTCTCATTTTAGAACCCTAGACTCGGTAGGAGGCGATTTGGAGAGGGGATTTTTACCTACAATCATTGGGTAAGACATTTTAATCAATTTACAACTATATTTCATGATTATATATGAGATTTAACATCAAATTTATGAGAATCAAAGAGAAATTTTGGGGATTTTTGTCTAAGTTTTGGAAAATAGAAATTTAGGATCTGAGAGTCGAATTGGACTCAGATTTGAAAACAAAATACATATATAGACTCGTATGGTTATGAGTAGTCATGAACTACCCTTGGACTCGAGTTTTGACAGGCGGGCCTGGGGTTGAGTTTTGTTGGTTTTGGGAAATTATCTATAGATCTTATCTTTATTGATTGAAATTAGTTTCTCTTGCATTGTTTGATGATATTCTGTCACTTTCTGTTAGATTTAAGCCATGCAAAGGAAATTTTTAAGGAAAGAGCTATTTTTAGTGTTGATTTGACCTAGTTGAGGTAAGTTTCTTGTCTAACTTTGTGTGGGAGAACTGCGTCTTAGGATTTGGGTTGTTTAAACTATTCGAATTATGTGTGGTAATTTACAGGTTTAGACTCTTATGTTACTTATAAGAACCTAATTAACGTTATTATTATTTGTTCTATCTTTCGTTGTTAAATTTATTCTCACATTCTTTAATTGAAATTATCATTACATGTTCTAGTTTGTCATCAAGTTACTCTTATGTGCATTTACTAGTAGTAGTTGCTACATGTCATTCTTTCCATTGTTGCATTGTTCTCATACATTTAGACTTGGTTTTTATCTCTTTCATTGTTAAGCTTATGTCATGTATTTGAATTTGGAAGTTGTTATTTTGTGGGAATATTTTCATTGTTAAGTTATTGAAGTCGTAGTTGTGAAAGCTACTAAAACAATTAGGTGGAAGTTGTTAATGGTTAAGATATCTTTTCGCGTTAAGTTGTTTCTCATTACTTTGTTGTTATTGAGATTTTGTACACATTTGAGCCTTGGGCTATATATTATGATAACATCGGTATTGTTGATTTTGGAATGTTGTTGCACATAGGCACGGGTGGTGCGAGTTGATTATTTTGTTGTGATATAGATGCACATGGCGAGGTACAAGGATAGGTTTTGATGTGAATGCGGCAAGATAAGATGGGATTATACGCGTGTTTCTAGTAAGGGAATTACTTGAAGCCATGCAGTGAGATAAGGGGATTAAAATGCGTGTAGCTATTTTGAAAAAAATATTTTTAAAATAAATGCAACGCTCATGCGGCGATATAAAGAAGATTGTAATTATAACTTGTGAAATGTGAATTTGAGTTGTGGTACCTTGGTATAATTCTTGTTGTACATTCCATATTTGAAATGTTTGATGATTTGAACAATTGTTGTTCTTCTTTTCCTTATCTCTATCCCTTCGCACTCTTGATTGTAACTAGTTACTTGTTGTCTTTATCACATGCACTCTCTTTTTGTCATTTGTTACTTTATTTCTGTCGCTAGCCCTGTGCTGATAAATTAGTTATTTGTCCTTTAATTGCCTTTATCCACTATTATTATAATATATTATATTCAATTTAGGTTTTCTTTTATCTAGTAGGTGTCTTGACATGGCCTCGTCACTACTCTACCAAGGTTAGGCTTAAAATTTATTGGGTACCGTTGTGGTGTACTCATACTATGCTTCTGCACATTTTTGTAAAGATCCAGGTACATCTGCTAGAGCCAGATGCTAGTGATTTCGATAAGTTACATCGAAGATTTCAAGGATACCTGATTGATGCTCGTAGGTCTTGGAGTCACCTTCTGCTTTTGTATGCACTGCTGTTTATTTTTTGTTCAAAGTAGTATTGTATTAAGAGATTTTAGGTGTACTTCTATTAGAGCTTATGACTCAGTTCCACAGGTTTTGGGAGATATTTGAGAGTTGCACCATTTGGGCTTTGTTATGATAGTTTAATAGTTTTAATTGATATCTAAGTTGTCATTTCTGCTAATCCACAATGTATGATAGGCTTACCTAGTCTTAGAGACTAGGTTCCATCACGACATCCTAATATGCAAATTTGGGTAGTGACACATAACTAATGCACCAACGATTTTTATGGATCTCGTAAATCGCATGTTCAAACCATTTTTAGATATCTTTGTGGTTGTGTTCATAGATGATATTTTGGTGTATTCTCGATCAAAAGTAGAGAACGCCACAGCATTTGCAAATGGTTTTATGCACGCTTTGGGATCGTAAATTATATGGTAAGTTCTCTAAGTGTGAGTTTTTGTTGAACTCAGTGACTTTTCTTGGCCATGTTGTATCAGATGAAAGAATTAAGGTCGATAACCAAAAGATCAAAGCTATAAAGAATTGACCAAGGCCCACAACTCCTATAGAGGTACATAGTTTCTTAGGCTTAGCTAGTTACCAACAAAGGTTTGTGGAGAATTTCTCATCCATTGCCGATCCATTGAAGGAGTTGCGCATAAGGCAGCTAAATTACAGTGGACTGATACCTATGAAAAGAGCTTCCAAGAGTTAAAGAATAGGATAACCTCAACACCAATTTGTACCCTTTTTTAGGGATCGGAGTGTTATGTTATATATTGTGATGCTTCCAGGGTGGGATTGGGTAGTGTTTTGATGCAGCACGGTAGACTTGTTGATTATGCTTCGAGACAACTAAGAAAACATGAGCAAAATTTCCCAACTCATGACTTGGAGTTAGTGGCTATTATTTTCGCTCTAAATATATGGCGTCATTATCTATATGGAGTTCTTGTTGACATATAAGCCAATCACAAGAGCTTGAAATACATATTCAAGCAAAAAGAATTGAATCTAAGGCAATGGAGGTGCCTTGAATTATCAAAGGATTACGCTATTTATATTCTACACCACTCTGAAAGGGAAAATTTTGTGGCTGATGTGTTAAGTTAGAGTTTTATAGACAGTCTGTGATATATGGAAAAGTTTAAATTGGAGATGATTAAAGACTTGTACCGGTTAGCTAATTTTAAGTATACGATTAATTGACATGGGTGATGGAGGGGCCACAGTTCAAAATGCTGTCGAATCCTCGTTAGTCGCTAAAGTAAAGGCACGACAATTCAACAATCCAACCTTGATAAAAATAAGTGAAAATATCCCTTTCCAGAAGGCACATTTGTTCTAGCTATTCGAGGATGGAATCCTTAGCTATAAGGTCTGGTTGTGCGTGCCCGATACTGCGGGACTCCGAGAATGGATCACGATGGAGATTCACAGATCTCAGTACTCTATACATCAAGGGTAAACCAATATGTATCATGACCTTCGACAATTGTATTGTCGAGATGATAAGGATCATTGCTGAATACGTCGCTTTGTGTCCCAATTTCTAATAAAATAAGGTTGAACAACAGAAGCTAGGAGGATTACTTCAGAATATGGAAATTCCAACCTGGAAATGGGAAGTAATCAACATGGACTTTGTTACCGGATTACTACGTTCTTATTGGAAGTTTGATTCCATACGGGTTATTGTGGATAGACTCACCAAGTTAGATCATTTTCTACCTACGAGGACCACCATTTCGGGCGAAGATTATGCTAGGTTATATATCAAGGAAGTAATTCGACTTCATGGAGTTCGAATTTCTAATATCTCATATAGAGGTTCCCAGTTTAGGACCAATTTTTGGAGATATATTCAAGAGAGCTTGGGTACAAGAGTCATCCTTAGCACAATATTTCATCCACAAATATATGGAAAAGCCGAGTGTACCATTTAGATGCTTGAGGATATGTTACGATCTTGTGTATTCGACTTCAAAGGAAATTAGGAAAATCACCTACCACTTATTGAGTTTACTTACAACAAGTGCTATCATGTCAGTATTCAGATGTCACCATATTAAGCACTATACGGACGAAAGTGTAGATCTTATATTGGTAGGTGAAACAAAATTGTTAGGTTCTGACTTGGTGCAACATGCTACAGAGAAAGTGAAACAGATTCGAGATCGATTACTGATAGCCCAAAGTAGACAAAAGTCCTACTCGGACAATCAACATCGAGATTTGGAGTTCACTATAGGATACTGAGTGTTCTTAAAAGTATCCCCTATGAAAAACATGATGAGATTTGGCAAGAACGAAAAATATAGGCCTCGTTAAATCAGACCATATCTGATTCTTCAGAAAGTCGGTCAAGTGGCTTATAAGCTTGAATTGCCCTCAAACTTAGAAGCAGTGTATCTGGTATTCCATATTTTTATGCTTTGTAAATGATTGGGTGATCCCTCTCACGTTTCACTTATTGAAGATATCCAAATCACTTACAATTTGACTTATGAAGAAATTCTGGTGGCTATGTTAGATAGTCAAGTTCGCAAGTTACGAACCTAAGATATGGCTTAGGTTAAATTACTTTGGAGAAACAATAATGTAAAGCAAATGATCTAGAAGCTGAAGAAGATATGAAATTCAGGTACCCTTACTTGTTCCATACTACGAGAACCAACGTTGAGACTAGTATAGCAGGCTCAACATAAGATACCATGGGAGATGATTGAAGAATTTCACAGGAGTGACTATGATTCAAAATTTGAGGATGAATATTTCGAAAGGGGGTGATGTTATGCCCACAGCTTTCCCTCACATAAAGTTAGAAATTGATAAGGCCTTTTTGCATAACCAACCAACCAAAAAGTTTATTACATTCACTAGAATTCTCCAACTGTCCCACCGGGCACAGTGGCCGATGTAGGGTGATCCATTTGGTACTTGGGGCGGTGGAATTTTTGTAATTGGTATAAAATGGTAGTATAGCTTTCTTCTCATTAATTATAGAAGATATCTCCAGTTTTATCTCACCCCAAAACACTCTTAAGTTTTTTAAGAAATTCCCCAAATGATTTACGACTAGAATCAAAAGCGAACTTGGTGAAAAATTAAGTAAAGGGGATCATGATCATCATTGTATAATCTATATTCTTGCGGTGCTAATTTTGAAGATTTCTTTAGGAGTAAAGACAATCACTATAGAGGTGAAAAACTCAAGATGCAGGTAATTCTTCAAAAAAAGGTATGTAAGGCAGTTTCCATTCTTGGCATGTCTTTATATAAGCTCTTCTTTTGAATAATCCATATGTGGTAAGGTTGAATTCTTCTAAGCCTCTCTTGATAATGTTGTTCATGTTATAGTACATTATTTTCCAATGGCATATTTTTCTAGTCCAAAAGGTTTTAAATAATATCTTGAGGTTTTGAAACGTAATTCCTTTTAGTCTAATCTTGATATCTCTTGAAATTTGTCTTGCATTGCACTTATATATGTATCTTCTTTTACTTTACCAAGACGTGCTATAGTCGGCCAGGTTAGATACCTACTATTCAACTACTGACCAATTGGGTATGATGTGTGATGTGAGGCTACCAAGTCCTCTTAAGGCCGACTACGCCGAGTTCTGTTGAGGCCAGTTACAGTCAGACTTCCCGAGGCTAGGTACGACCGAGCCCTCTTTGAGTTCGGGTATAGAGTGATGCGATATGATATATTATCCAGCCCTTGTGTATCCGAGTAAAATAGAGCCCTCTAGAGGTCGATTACACCAAGTTTTTTTGAGACCGGTACGGCCGAGACCTCCTGAGACCGGCTACAATATGGTGAAACTTGAGACTTTACGAAGTCGTCCATGAGGTTGGGAACAATATGAGATGATTTGCCACAAAGAGTGGATGAATAATATTATACTATATTTAATGAATATCCCAATGAGTGGCTTAACCTTACAAAACTTTCATACATTCATGATTCATGGCTACTGCAATAATGCCCCTGGTGGCTTGTTTTTGGCATTCATGTCAAACTTATGTATTCATATCTCTTATGTTATGCCTTTTGTTTATATACATTAACTGTCTTACATACTCAATACATCTTTTGTATTGACGCTCCTTTCTTCTGGGCGTTGTGTTTATGCTCACGAGTATTGATAGACCCTACGACGTCCTTCATCAGTAGGGTGCTCATTTTAGCTGTTGGTTGTCGCACTCCACTTCTTCAGAGTAGCTGTACAAAAGTCAATAGGTACTAAAGTATATATCTCAGTCATTTTGGGTACGGTGGGGCCCTTTACCGACTAAGTTATATGTTATGGTACTCTTAGAGGCTTGCAGACTAGTGCACGAATGTATATAAATATTTGTTATGACTCTATTGGCAACAATTCTGTATATAAAGAAAATATTGATAGTTTCTTCCATAATCCTTTGTGATAACTTTTTGTTTCTAGTTTTGGTATTATACTTGGAGGCCTTATTGGCCCATATTTCATGTTGAGAGGTCTAAGGATGGGCGTTGGTACGCACGGGCTTTCAGGCATCGCGTGCCGGTCGCACCTCCTGATGGTGGTGTGTGACAATATCCAACACAGACCAAGTGTTCAAATCAATACCAATATGAGTATATTGTGCTTATAGGGCCCAAGGTAATATGGTTAATCACCTGACTCCAGAGGGATGGTACCAATCCAAGCATCGTTGCTCCATTCAACCCCGATCCACTAATAAGTATAACAATTTTGAAGCTTGCAACCCAATCCACAGATATCCCTATGGTGGTGTGCCACCCAATCCTCATCCACAAATAATCTCAACAATAATCTATATCCTCTCATGATGTCTATGACACCAAAACTCTCATATATTCACAACATTCAACTCTCCAACTCAAAGATGTATGCATATGAGGCAACATAATCAAAGGCACGAATCACGATAATATGAATGTGGATAAAATCACAAAAGGCTAAAAGATGGCTATGGCTAGTCATGTAATTCAATTCATCCTAACAATTTTACTAAGCAACTTCAACGTTCAAGGGTTCTATAATAATAATTAACATGAATGACATAAGATAACAATCAAAGCATGAAGTAATAAGACAAGTACATAACTACGTCTCAAAAAGGAAGCTTAATACGGAAAGTAATCATTTATCCCAATTTCAACAATTTATAAATCTGGACATTCTTCTAAGCCACAAATACAAACCATAACGTAGTCAAAAAACCAACGAAACATGAATAATAAGCTAATATAGTCGAAACAAGGCATAAACCTAAGCCAATGATTTAGTGGATATGGTCATATTCTTTCTACGCATATACGCTCGTCACCTCGCATATACGTGGCTCCTAAACCTAGCAACAAATAGCTAATAGATCACATATGGGGAGAATTCACTATTACAAGGATAGAATACCTCGATCCAGTAGAATTCAGCCTTCCAAAACTGCTTTCCCTCTTAAATCAACTTCTAAACAAGTCGAATGTATTCAAATACATCTCAATAAAGTCAGACAAAGCCATAGGAATCGATTCCAAACAATAAAGCTTCAATCATTAATTAAATTTTTACAAGTCAACCTGGTTTCACATAGTCAAAACTCGAGTCAAGGGATAGATCCTGACTACCTATAAGCCCACAAGTCCATATATGTGATTGATTCCTAAACCGAATCCAGAGATCCCCAATTTACACTCTCCAAAATAGTAAATAAAACCCAAAATTTCTCTTTCAAATTTAATAATCTATGTGAATATTATACTCTATCGGGAAACAAAATATTTTATCAAAATTAGGTAGAAATCATTTACCCTCTCTCCTTTTATGAAAATCTCCTTCAAACATCGCCCATCTCCAGATCTAGGGTTAAAAATATGGGTGAATTAATGGGCTAAAATCTCGAAATTAGAACTTAAATTAGTCTGTCCAGTACTACCCTTCGTGACGCAGCCTAAGTCGTGCATTCACGAAGCACAAATATACCATTGCTTCAAAAAGATCTTCGCGAATATGAAGTACAGAATCCTTAAACCTATGCAAATACGAGGTCCTTCCTGCGATCGTGAAGGATAACTATAAGCCAACCTCACTGCTCACCAAATGCGACATGCAAAGACCAACCAACCACAACCCATTACAAATGCGATGCTCAGTCTGTGAATGCGAAGAATAAAATCTACCTGCTCCAAAATCCTTCTCCACGATCACAAGACTTGCTCCACGATTGCGACACATACCAGCAAAATTTGAAACATCAAACATGCTTCGGGTTCTCCAAAACTTACCTAAGAAACTAGGACCCCGTCCAATTATACGAACAAGTCCATAAACACTACTCGGGCCTATCTAAAGTTTCTAAACACATGCAAGATCATCACATCTTCAAGTCCAAGATCAAACAACAAATTGAACTTCTTTTAATTTCATAAGCTTCTAAACTTTCAACCAAGCGTCTGATTCATGCCTAACAACTTTGGACCATAACCAAACTTTGCGCACAAGTTCCATTAAATAAAATGAACCTAGTCTATGTCATGGAACCGCAATCGGAACCCAATATTATGAAAGGAAACCGTTGGTCTAACCTATGAATCCTCAAAATTGCCAATTTTTGACAAATAGAGACATAACCATCTAGGAACCTCCAAATCAACATACGAACATATACCCAAGTCCAAAATCACAATATGAACTTATTGGAATCATCAAATCACCAATCTAAGGTCGCCTACTCATAAGTCAAACCTTTGTCAACTCTTACAACTTAAGATTCCAACAATGAAACAAAGTGTTGCAATTCACTCCCAAACCTCCCCGGACCAAGACAACCATCCCCGCAAGTTACAAAATAATAATAAACATATAAAAAGCATAAAATTTGGGAAACATGGCTTAAATACACAAAACAACTAGCTGAGTCGTTACTTCTCTGCTCTTAGACAAACATTCATCCTTGAAAGGGTTTAGAATCATACATGGAATGTCAAAAAGATTAGGATATATGATTTGCATACCATTTTCAGTCTCCCAAGTCGCTTTCTCGGCTTATTGGCCTCTCCACTAAACCTTCACTGATGCAATATCTTTAGACATCAACTTCCAAACTCGTCTTTACAAGATCTTCAACTCTTCTTCATAATCCATATTCTCATTTGACTGCACTGAACTAAAATCAACACATGTTATTGCTTCTCATAATAATTCTAAAGCATGGAAACATGAAACACCAGATGAATTCCCGACAAGGTGTGTGGGAAAGCGAGTTTATAGGTCACCTTACCAACTCTCTATAACACCTCAAACGGACCAATGTACATAGGGTTCTACTTTCGTTCTTCCCGAATCTCATTACGCCCTTCATAGGAAAAACTCGAATAAGAACCTTCTCGCCCTCCATTAAAGATACATCACAAACCTCCCTATAAGCATAACTCTTTGCTTAGATTTTGTTGTATGAAGCTACTCCTAGATCAATTTCACCTTCTCCAAAGCATCACAAACCAAATCTATGCCCAACAACCTAGCCTCACTAGGCCCAAACCAACCAACTGGAGAATGACATCGCCTCCTATGTAAATTATTATATGGAGACATATTGGTACTACATTGATAGTTGTATACAAACTCTATTAGTGGTAGGAACTAATCCCACTGGCCTCCAAAATCAATAACATAGCCCTCAATATATCCTCTAAGATTTGAATCGTATGCTTAGACCGTCCATCCGTTTGAGGGTGATATATACTCAAGTGTTTATGCACGTGCAACTCACACTGAATATATCTCCAAAAGTGCGATGTAAATTGAGTGTTGTGATCTAAGATGATAGATATAGGTACATTGTAACTACCCGACCGGTCATTTTGTGAAATTGAGCCACATTCCCCTATTTTATGCTTCATGTGTTCTTTTTTCTTATTTTGTGACTTATGGGGATGGTTTTGTTTTTTGAAAAGTTTTGGACTCAATTAGAATACTTAGTTCCAGGGATGAAAACTTACGTTATAAGAGTTTACCGAGGTTTGGCTTTTGTACAAATGATCATATAATGGTATTTTGATGGTTCCAATAGGTACATATAGTAATTTTGGACTTAGGCGCATATGCATAATTGAATTTTGAGATTCCTAGAATGATTTGGCTCTATTTGGCACAAGTTTAGAATTTGAAGGATTGGAAGGTTCATAGTCTTGACCAAGAGTTGACTTTGAAGTCATTAGGGTCATATTTTATTTTGAAAATTGGAAAAGGTTTGTTATGTCATTTGGGACTTGTGTGCAAAATTTGAGGACGTTCTGATTTGTTAGACATGGTTCGACATGAGTTTATAATTTGGGGGTTTGATTAGTTCATTAAGTTTAATTAAGGTCCGATTTGTGTTTTGCTGTTATTTTGTGTGATTTGAAACCTATAGAAGGTATGTTTATGTCTGGGACTGGTTTGTGAGATTACACGGGGTTCCAAGGGGCTCGGCTGAGTTTTGGATGGGTTTCGAATCATTTGAGGTTGGATTGGCAGTTCTAGTCTAGTGTTTTCGCACATGCAAGATTTCGTCGGTAGGTGCGAGTACATAGATATGTACTGGGGGTCAGAGATGTGAAGGATGGCAGAGGATAGTAGTGTGTATGGGTGCAGAGCTTTGGGCACAGGAGCGATCGCGCAGGTGCGAGCGCTATCCACTAAAGAAGTGCAATGTTTACCGCAGAAGCGGGTGGTTAGGGAATTAATTTGGATTTACATCTTAGAGGATTCTTCTACAAAGAAAATTTAAGCCACAGAAGTGAGAATCCCTATGCATAACACTTTTAATTAAGGGTTTTGCCTTATTTATTATATTTTGAGATTGGGAGCTCGGATTGGGGCGATTTTTGAGGATATTTTACCCACTTTGGATTGGGTATGTGATATTTTTTTATACTCAAACTCGCCCTCATGATTTTCATTTAGCCGTTGTGGGTTGGTATATTTTATAAGGCACTTTTACATATTTTTAAGTATTAGTTATAGGATATTTCGTTGTATTATTACTCCATGATATATTTTAAATTTCAATCTATTATCTTCAGAGCATTTCTATGAAATTATTATCATGGAAATTGTATACAAATAATTTTATTGATATTATACACATTTTTTAATTGACATGTAATTTATTTATTATTTTCTTAAAGTTTTTTATGAGTAATCAACTGTCCAAACTAGTTCTTTATACTTACTTAGCATTTTATGCATATTTTATGGCATTTTATATAATTGCATTGCATTTTTATATCATTTATACATTATTTGCAATAATAGCTTATATTTTTGCAATAATTATATTTATTATACTATTTAGGTCAAAATAGAATTTTAGTATTTATACAATTCTATTCTACTACTTTGAAGTCTTTAATTGTATAAATTGTATTTTTATATATTTGTTAGATCTTTTTATTAATTTAATTTTTAATTCTATATATTTTAAAATTCAACCCAATTAAGGCTGAATTTCAGATCAATGGGTCCAAAACCCTTGGGCCCAATTGCCCCATCTAACCACCCCAAAGCCCTAATAACATTTTCTCCTTCACCCTCTACCTCTTATATCTCTTCTCCCGTCCCCTCTATTAATCCTAGCAGCCAAATGGTCATTCCTCCTTCCACTTTCATCCTCCTGTCAATCAAAGATTATCTTACCTTTTTTAGGTGCTTACCACTCAAACATGGTAATATTTGATATTGCTCCATCTATGAAAAGTATATTTCATTTGATTCGAGTCTAAGTCAGCCCAATCTGGGAGATTATGCAGAAATCCGACTATGTACATCGAGGAAAATGGAATATATCTCTGATTCGGGCACATCTTTATCTATTCTTGCTCAATTGGTGTTTGTTTTATTCATTGCCCTAATCCAATTTGAATTCAATTCACATGCGGTCTTCTCCCTTATTCTGTGTGATTCGTACTCTTTTCTTTTTTTTAACTATTATTACCACTATATACACCCTATCCCATTTCCCTTAGAGGAAGAGTTAGGTCACTCATTTCTCACACTCACACTCGCACTCATTATTTTGTGTTATGTGTACTATTACTATTTTATGGTTGATTTATGACCTGCTGAAAATCAAGGCCATCGGATATTGGTTCTTTAGACCTTTTCTGGCATAAGCATTGCTCGGGATCCATTAGTTTATCTATATTCATGCTTCATGAAATCTATTTATTTCTTGTTGACATTGAACTTTTTCATAAAGCTTCATCTATTCATTTAGTGCAGATTAATTCATTATAGCTTAGTATTCCTGTTTAAGCTAGTAATATGCATGATAAAGAGTAGTATATGTAACCTAATTTATTACTAGTATTGTTTGTATGAAACCCTTCTTCTTTGCTTGTTGTTGAATCGTTATTTGTCATAATACACACTAAGCATGTGTACTTCAAAGGTGTGCCTCTAGGGATGTACGTTTAGTTAAGTCTAGTTCCTTAATTTGTCAAGTGTACTGCTTGAGCGAGTCATGCTTTCGGATCGGTCGAATACCACACTCATCAGGGCCTTTTACTGTTATTGAGTTATGGGTGCAACTTATGGGCCTCATCCTTTTTTTGGGAAATTCCGAAGGCCCAGATACACTTGGGTTCACTGTCTTTCGTTATTATGTTCTTGAGCCCGTAGCCAGTGTATTTTTGTCTTTTTCTATTAGGCTTGTAATTATTTTTCATTGGTTTGTAATAACTTGTAAAGACAGAAAAGGGTGAAATTAGTTAAAGGGGGCCCCTGATAGTTTTACTGTTGCATGACTAGGTAGATAACATGACTATTGGTCCAAATACCCTTTCTTGCTACTTATCATTAACAACCATGCTTAATTTCCTGCATGATACTTGATATTAATCATCATGCATATAGGATCTTTATTTTTGGTCTCTTCACATAGAAATCATGAGTTAGGGGCTCTTACTAATAAGAATTGTACACTGCCTACATAATCGATTTAATATGTTAATAATTCAATAATGTCACTTAGCCAGCATGCCTATAGGATCTGTTATGTAATATTTTGCTTGCCTATTTACAAAACTACATATATATCATGTTCTTAAGTTCTCACACTTAGAAATCATGTCTATAAGATCTACGTTGTGTTAATTTGCTTGACCATTTGTATCACTACACTTAGATATCATGTTATTAGGGTGTTATACCTAGAAATTATGCCTATAGGATTATAAACAGTGACTCATGTCACTCGGCCGCTTGATATCTTGAACAACCTAAGGTGTAAGTCACATAGAAGTCTTGCCTATATGATCTGATACAAAATCTTTGTATACGGTCAAAATCAAGGAAGGCCGATTTCGAGGCTTCTATGGAATTTTGAGCCCGGCCTCGATAGGCTTGGAGCACGGTCCAGGGCTCGTCCTCCAAGCATTCGTCTTGAGGGGGTATAACAAAGACTCATCATAGCATACCTCGAGGCAGCATGAAAATCAACGACCATTATGGAAACGCAGAGAGATTCCCAAGGGCACGTGATCATAACTGAAAGGCCTGCAAGAATGGGAGAAATCGGTACTGAGCTATTATACAGCTATATCAATAGCCTTGTCCCATCATTATTAGACATGTACTATGTTAGGATCCCCCCTCTCCCCCTATAAAAAGGGGACCTGTGCCATCTTGTGAGGGGATCGTATTATTATTGAATACACTCACAGTGAATACAATGTAACATTCTATGCTTTTTGCTTAAACAATTGTTCTTCAGATTTGTTGCTTATTTTTTTCATTCTTCATTCGTTGTCCATTTGTTGTTCTTCATTTATTTCTCATTATTAACCGCAAAAGACCATCTTTTAGGCCTTCATTATCATTGATCAATTGTTCACTACTTTTAGCCCCATCTAGATCTCGAGGCCCAGCCTTGTGATCCTATTGGTTTGCATTTCTTATTTTGTTTACTTACATTTAGCATCTATTGCCTAACAACTGATATTAAAATAAATCACATATTTTTAGAGCCACAAAATCAAATATAATTGTAGTTTCCATTTTCAAGGTAAATAATTTGGCGCCCACCGTGGGGCTAAAAATAATAGTGATTGTTTTGGTGTTGGTTTCTTGAAAACATAAGTTATTCTTCACACTTTTTCTTGTCCAATGATCTTTAATTCCATGTCAAAAAATGTCTAACTCAGCAAATTCACATGAAAACAACAATATTGGGGTTAATGGAAAGAACAGACCAGAAGAACCTCAGCACATCATTCACATGATCATTGGAGAAACCGATGTCCCATAGGGACCCGTGTTCAATCGGGCCAAAGTGTCCATCGCGGTGGTAAAGCAAACTCAGAGCTATGTACCTGGGGACCGTTATATTTAGACAAGAAGATATCGCAACCTTATCACAACCACATAATGATGCACTGGTAATTTTTTTCTTTTGAATAACATTCAAATTAAATGCGTGCTCATAGATCCAAGTAGCTCGACCAACATAATCAGGTCGAAGGTGGTGGAGAAGCTCGGATTGTTCCATCAGATCATACCCACATCTCGAATCCTCGATGGATTCAACCTAGAAAGCGAGACAACAAAAGGAGAAATCATCCTCCCAGTCAACGTGTTCGGTACAGTTTAAGACACCAAATTTCATGTCATTGAAGGTGACATAACATACAATGCCTTACTTGGGAGACCGTGGATACACAACATGGGGGCTGTACCATCAACTCTTCACCAGATAATTAAGTTCCCAAAAAAATATGGTATAAAAATGGTGTACGGAGAACAATGTGCAGCAAATGAGATGTTTGCAGTAAACGACATGGAACCAACATCGACTCCACCCATCCGGGATGAGTCAGGAAATAGGCCAACTCCTGAGGAGTAGGTGGTCTGTGAGCATTTGGACGAAGATGATGAAGAAGACTTCCTTAATCCTCGGACCTTCATTACTCCTGAGGAGTTGGATGCAAAAAAATCAACAGTCGAAAAATTCGAACATGTCGTCCTGATCAAGCATCTTCCGGATCGAAAGGTATACATGGGAACTGGGTTAATCCCTGAACTCAGGAAAAAACTCATCCAATTTCATATTGATAACATTGATTGCTTTGCTTGGTTCTATTTAAACATAACAGGGATCATGCCGGAAATAACCACCCATCGACTAAGTGTCCATCCCAGGTTCAAACCAGTGAAGCAAAAAAGGAGGCCTCAATCTGAGGTAAAACATGCATTCATCAAAGATGACGTTACCAAACTCCTCAAAATAGGATCAATTAGGGAGGTAAAATACCCTGAATGGTTGACTAATGTAGTGGTGGTCCCCAAAAAAGGATATATATTAAGAATGTGCATAGATTATAAAGACTTGAATAAAGCATGCCCCAACGACTCATTCTCATTTCCCAACATTGATCGCCTCATCGATGCCATGGCTGGCCACGAGATCCTCCTTTTTCTCAACGCCTATTCCGGGTATAACAAAATTCAAATGAACCTAGAGGACAGGGAAAAGACTTCGTTCATCATGCAGTATGGTACATACTGTTATAACGTAATGTCCTTCGCGCTAAAAAATGCATGAGCTACATACCAACTCCTAGTTAATAAGATGTTCGAACATCAAATAGGACAATCTATGGAAGTTTATATTGATGACATGCTAGTTATGTCCCTGCACGCAGAGGACCATTCGACCCATTTGCAGGAAACATTCGATATTCTCAGAAGTTACAACATGAAGCTCAAAACCGAGGAATGTGCCTTCGGAGTAGGATCAGGCAAATTTTTAGGCTTCATGGTGTGTCGAATAGAGGGACCAAGATTAACCTCGACAAAATAGGGGGATCGAGATTAACCCTGACAAAATAGGGGGATCAAGATTAACCCCGACAAAATTAAAGCCATTGAAGAAATTACGGTGGTGAATAATGTGAAGGCCATACGACGGCTGACCGGGCAGATAGCGGCCTTAGGCCGATTCATCTCAAGATCGTCAGATCGGAGTCATCATTTCTTTTTCTTGCTCAAAAAGAAAAAAAACTTTGAGAGGACTCCGAAATGCCAACGTGCTTTAAAGGAGTTAAAGCGGTATCTCTCGAGCCCGTATTTGCTCCACACCCCAAAAGAAGATGAAATGTTATACTTGTATCTGGCGGTATCCGAAGTAGCGACAAGTGGTGTGTTGGTTCGGGAAGAACAAGGTACGCAATTCCTTGTTTATTACGTAAGTCAGACTCAAGGAGATGCTGAAACCAGGTATCCCCACTTAAGAAAATTAGCTCTTGCATTAATAGGTGCATCTCGAAAATTAAAACCTTATTTTTAATGCCACCGTATATATGTTCTAACAACATACCCTCTTCGAAATATCTTGCACAAGCCCGAATTATCGGGCAGATTGGCTAAGTGGGCCACCAAGCTTGAAGGGTATGATATCGAGTATCAACCTCGGCCGGCTATCAAGTCCTAAATTTTTGCGCTCTTCGTGGCTGAGTTTACACCTTCCCTCGTGCCCTAGGTAAATAAAGAACTCTTGTTAGAAGCAGGCATATCATTGAGGGTATGGACCTTACTCACCGACGGTGCATCGAACATAAAAGGTTCCGGGCTCGGCATCGTTCTGCAACCGTCTACGAGTGGCATGATTATGGAATCTATAAAAATTATGAAATTCACTAACAACAAGGCTGAGTATGAGGCAATGATTGCAGGTCTCGAGTAGGCCAAGAGCCTAGGAGCAAAAGTCATCAAAGCAAAATGCGACTCCCTTCTGGTAGTTAACCAAGTAAATGGGAGCTTCGAGATTCGAGAAGACAGAATGCAAAGATACTTAGACAAACTTTAGGTCATATTGCATTGTTTCAAAGAGTGGACTCTGGTCCATATTACCCGAGATTAGAATAGTGAGGCCGACACACTCGGGAACTTGGGGTCATCCTTCAAAGAAGATGACATACTCCTAGGAGCTGTTGTACAATTGTCTAAGTCGGTTATTTAAGAAGGTCACGTTGAGATCAACTCGACAAGTCTAACATGAGATTTGAGGAATAAATACATTGATTATTCAAAGAATGGGAAGCTGCTCATAGACCCAAAGGAGTTGAGGGCCCTCCGAGCCAAAACAGCTCAATTTTCACTCAACGAGAATGGAACACTATGTAGAAAGACTTTCGACAGACCTCTAGCAGTATGCTTGGGACCAGGGGACACCGATTATGTACTTCGAGAAATCTACGAGGGCACCTATAGAAATCATTCTGGCGCGGATTCTTTGGTTGGGAAAGTGATTAGGGCAGGCTACTATTAGGACAGCATGGAGAAGGACACCAAGGAATTCGTTCGAAGATGTGACATATGCCAAAGGTTTGTGCTGATGATTCACCAACTCGACGAACTGCTACATTCAATCTTATCACCATGGCCGTTCATGGAATGGGGGATGGACATCGTCAGCCCCCTACCAACGGCGCTAGGTAAAGCCAGATTTATTCTATGTATGACTGACTATTTCTCAAAACGGGTGGAAGCACAGGCATTCGAGAAGATAAGAGAATAAGAAGTTATTGACTTTATCTCGGATCACATCATATGCCGATTCGGGATTCCTTTTGAGATTACATGCGATAATGGGAAGTAGTTCATAGGCAGCAAGGTGACAAAGTTCCTCGAAGACCATAAGATCAAGAGAATCCTGTCGATGCCCTATCACCCATGTGCAAATGGACAAGCCGAGTCCACAAACAAGACCATCATCCAAAATATGAAAAAGAGGTTAGAAAATGTGAAGGGAAAATGGAGAGAGGTATTGGCCGAAGTACTATGGGCATATCGAACAACATCGAAGTCAAACACGAGAGAGACACCGTTCTCTTTGGTATACGGGTTCGAGGCTCTGATACCGGTTGAGGCCGGAGAGCCAAGCGCCAGATTTTGGCACGCCACTGAGGACTCGAACAGTGAGTCCATGATTACATCCCTCGTTCTACTTGATGAAAAGCGAGAGGCTGCCCTAGTCCGAATGGCTGCCCAAAAATAGAGGATCGAGAGATATTATAAAAGGAGAACAAACCCCCAATACTTCGGAGATGGTGACTTAGTTCTAAGGAAATTCACCCTCAACACTCAAAACCCAAATTAAGGGAAGCTAGGCCTAAGCTGGGAAGGATCGTACCACATCCTCGGAGTGTTATGCAAAGGGTCCTACAAACTTGGCACCATGGACGGCGAGCAACTTCCAAGCAATTGGAACATATTGATGCTCAAACGCTATTATTGCTAAGGTATAACCTTCTCCCTTTTCGATTAATGTCTCACACTAATATCTTACCGATGTTCGATGGAAGAAGCCGAAGCACCCTTCGACTATAAGACCTTGGGTTTTAATGTATGCATATTGCTCTTTTTCCCTTAGATAGGATTTTATCCCGAACGGGTTTTACCGGCAAGGTTTTCAACAAGGCAACATCTATATTCTACCTAAGGAGAACTCATCAAGTATTCAAGGATTCTCATCAATCAACCTCATATACTGGGGGGCATCACCCTAAGAGGTCACCCGTTGTAAGAAACAGAGCTATGCCTAGGAGGACCTCGATAGGAGAATGTTGTATTGGGCCAAACAGTCAAATGAACCATATCCATGTAGAATAATTGAGCCTTCAAAGGTAAAAAAAACATATATGCATATATCAAGTAATTGAGGAAGCCCCCTTTGCTTATCAAAACACGTTGTGCCTCGGTGAAGTTCACTACTTTCTCATAAGACGGCTAACAGGCCAGAAACTCTCGAACACTCAGTGACTGTCATCAAAAGTCAATTCATCGGGCCATCAAAAACTCAGATTCGTAAGACCTTAATCAGGCAACTTCGAGCTCATAAGCACTTAGTGAGGAAACATCAAATCTGTAAAAACCTCATCAAGGCATGACCAAGCTCATAAGACTTCAATGAGGAAATACCGAGCTTATAAGACCTCAACAAGGCATACTCAAATTTATAAAACCTTAAAAAGGCAAAACCTCGATATTAAGGCCAAGGCTATATATCGAACTTATAAGACCCCTAAAAAGGCATACTGTCGATATAGACACCAAGGTCACCGCACACGGGGACTAAAGGCTACTGTCAAACTAAAAGGCTACGGCCAAATTAACGCTGCTCGGACACATCCAACTGCCACCATAAATCTAAAGGCCTCCAAACACTTCGAAAATACTTTGAAAAGAACAAGTTAATCAGGATGCCCTCCGCATAAGCAAATGAGCTTCAATAATATCAGCTCTGAACAATAAAAAGGCTTCGAAACAACTATCCTTCGATGAAAAGGTTTCGAAAACTCAACCTTCAAGCGAGCCTCCTGAGTTACTCAACTATCATCACATATCGACTCATAATCGAGGTTCTCTTTTGATCCATCGCAGATTCGGACAAACATAAAACATTCCAAGGAATAATCAAAAGTCTTTAGCCAAAATAAGAGAAAAATATAGCCATATTAGAGGTCGCATCGCCCAATCTGAAAAGAGCCCAAGGGCCAATGCATAAGAGCCTAAGGGCCAGCCTAAAGAGCCTAAGGGCCAATATGTTAAAAACCCAAGGGTCAATGAGCCCGAGTCAAAATTTGACTCGAGGATCGAACATCGAAGGGTCAACTATTATCAACCCCTCATCGAGCATGGAAACCTGAGGGGTTTATATCATAAGTCGAATCGACATTAAACTAGTCATCGGCAAACATCAAAATTTACTCAAAAAAAAGGCAAAAGGAAGACATATATATATATATATATATATATATATATATATATATATATATATTT
>MU754888.1:0-40953 GCA_026770625.1 Nicotiana glauca | reverse complement strand
ATATATATATATATATATATATATATATATATATATATATATATATATATTATAAAGGTCCATAGACATATTTGCCAGTCTCGTGCCTGGAACCCTCACACAAAAAATGAGCAAATAAAAACCTAATCTACCGCCGGGGTCACTTGCCTGGACGGAGCTTCCTCAGAAGATGTGCCTTCAATGGCTTGTTCCTCGACCCCTAGAATGTCAATGGCCTCATCCCCCTCAGGGACTTCTCGTTCATCATCATCACCCTCCAAGCCACTGGTCAAACCACTGTATGAACCATCATCGGAGGAAAGCAAAGCTGCCGATTCTTCCTCTCTGGCCTTTACCCTCTCGATCTTAGCAGACAAATCGATGCCCCTGTATGTACATCCTCGAGAGACTATATCTAAGATCTCAGTCGGGCATGCTTTAGGGCCCGGGTCAGTTCATGTTCGGCCTCTTCAGACACCTTCTTGGCCCGAGCATTCATAATAGCAGCATCTTTTTAGTGTGAGGACATGATCCCATCAGCTTCGGACTTTGCTGCAGATAGCGCGGCGACTGATTCAGCATAAAGATCCTTATACTTACTACTATTTGCTCTCGCATCTTGAAGATGATTCTCAACGGAGATCAACTTCCCCTGAAGGGCATCTCACTCGGAGGCTATCTCATCTACATACTAATTGAGTTCGAGAATCTCAATATCCCAGGCTTCAAGCCCCTCCCTCATCATGACATCTTTCTTCTCAAGCTGTAAAGATCAACCCAAAAGTGTTAAAGTGCCGAAGTCAGACAAGAACGAAAATAAAAGTATACGAAGACTGTACTACCTGCTCAGCAAGATTGGTGCGCTCTCGAGACGCCATTTCCAAATGAACCTGAAGGTCATGAAGTTCTTCCTCCCTTTGATCAAAAGAGCTCTGAGCTCGTTAGCCTCTAACGAAATCCTCTTACACTCTTTCTCAGAATGGGTTGACTCAGCTTGGGACTAAGCAATGGCCCGATTGTAAAGCACTACAGCCTGAAAGCATGAAAGAACAAAGTCATGAATGATGAGGATCGAAGCTCGGAGCGTAGTCAACGACAAATCATCTGTTTGCATAGCCTCTCAACTTCCTCGAGAATGAGTGAGGCGTTAAGGTCAAGATTTTCTTTGACGCAGTGAAAAATCCTTCAAACATGTCATTCTCCCCGAGGGATGCTCCTACATCGGAAGTTTTTCTATTATGGGCATCCCGTACCTCCCTCGGAGAGAATACCGGATCTAACGAAGAATCATCCACATCAATAATTCCGGCTGGATCAATCGGGGCCTTCTCTTGCCCCCGAGGAGCCTCAGAACTAGGCCCCTCTAATTCACCTACCAAATGCCCCTCGGCTCGGAAATGTTTTAGTCATCGACTGGCTCGAGGACATCGTTTGACCTACCCTCGAGAGCCTCTTTGGCCCGAGGTGGGACAACATCAACAACTTCTGGGTTGGAAGTCTTCGTCTCAATAGCTATCGGCTTAGCAAGGCCTGAAGCAGAGTCATATTTCTCCTCGTGCCCAGCTCGGAGGCTCTCTGCTACTTACGAAGTTAGGGCCATTGGATTTACCATAGGCTTTTGAGCCTTTGCATTTTTTGGTTTCGATGATTTGATCGGCGATTTTCTCTTTCTCTTCTTCTCCTTGGAAAGTTTTGAAGTATACGCCTCCCCGTAGGAGGCTTCCCTCATCAAAGAGGGATCTCCCAAGCCTACACGAACATAAAAGGCAGGTACGAAAAATGAGAATACAATCAAGGGGTACCTCCTGTACCGAGCTCAAGTTCGGTAGAAGAAAAACCTCACCATGATTAGCTTCCCATCGGATCTTGGCCAGATCGCGCCACACACACTTAAAATATGGGCAAGTTGAATCAGGCTGGCGAACCCAGCCCGAAAGATCCTTAACCGCGCTAGGATACCACTCAACAACTATATCATCGAAGGAAGTTAGTTCAAGAGGGAAAATGGTCCAAAGGAAAGAAAATATATATTTGATCAATATATTCACTTACAATTGATATCCCATTCTTCAGGCAATGGCATCTTTTTTCGCAGGAATTAGATCTGAGGTCCTAACTCAGACAAAGCGACTCATCCATCCCCTGTCCCTGCATTCGTCGGTACATGCAAAGAATCCTTCGGGACCGACGTTATGAGCATGTGATTTTTTCCCTATATGAATTACTCCTACAAAATCCAAGAAAACAGATTTTTTCCAGTTATTTGCCATTTTTTAGGATTTTTATTACTTGCTTGCATTTCTCAGCACGTTTAATTTTTATTAAATCATAACAAAATATCAAAAATACCTTGCACTGCATTTAGGTTTTGTTTTTATATTTTTAGGATTAATTAGTTAATTATTTGTTATATTACAAATAAAAATTACAAAAATAGCCCATTTTGATATTTTTACCTTTTAATTTTTAGATTATTAATTTTTCTCTTTTAATTTAGGATTGAATAATTTTTATATTTTTTTATAATTAGATAATTACTCTAATTTTATAATTTAGGTAATTTATGATTTTCTTTTTAGAATTTTATTACTTAAAGAAAAAAGTAAGAAAAAAGAAGGAAAAGAAAAAACGAAATTGGAAAAGGGTTTTAGTTCAATTGGGCTGGTCAAATTGACCCCAACTTTTCCCAGCCAAAATACCATTTAAACCGCCCCATCCCAAGACCTGTGACCCAAACCCACCTCTGGATTTGCCCGTTTCCCCTTAATATATAAGCTCCTGATAATATTTTTCCTCTAGATCAAACCCTAATCCTGAAGACCTAGAAATGGCACTCTCACGTACTGTTCATCATCCCCTTCATCCGATTCAATTCCAACTCACAAGTCCCATCTCTCCACGTCACCCTAATCCTAACGGATTTCTGACAAAACGAGAATATTCCCTCTGAATTTGCACGTTTTTTGTATTCTTGAGCGATTTGCTGGATGAATGGGTGGATCGATAGAAATCAATCCATACCTTCCATTTGTCCCTAAAATCGTTCACAAAGATTTGGATTTTTCGAATTCTTGGCAGAAGCTTCGAGATTTTGAGGTTTATATATAAGGTAAATTTTTCTGGTTTAAGGGGTCAGAGAAAATTTATGGATTTTTCGGAAATTCGGGGAGTGAACGTTCTAGGGTTCATTGAGTTCTTTTCTGGAGATTCTTCAAGTTTAGTTTTTCTTTTCAGAAAATAAAAAATAAAATACTCCAGTTTGATCTTGTTCAATTTTTACTTCATTTCAAAGGAAATCAAAAAAATTACAAAAAAAATAGCATTTTTTTTTATTTCGAGTTCTCAAGAATGGAGTTGGATTGAAGTGATTTCTGGTTAATTACTGCTCGTTGTCCGTTGATTTGTTATTTTTGTTGTATGCTTTATCGTTGAGTTCCATCCTCCAACTGTAGTTGTTTCTGCATTTATTTGGGTGGCTGTATTTCAATTTCTGCGGTTTAGGTACTTTTTCTTCCCAGATTTGGTGTAATTACCATTTTGATGCAAATTTATCACAAATCCGTAACATGTCTTTCAATTAGTAAAGCTTTGGTCCTTCAGGAACTTTGGATATAGATCAATTTTTTTTAAAGTTAACTTTTTTTTTTGTATATTAACAAATTTTCTGAGTTTGTATAATGTTTAAGAAAATCTAGAGAACTCTTTAACTTTTAAATGTTTATAAGAAAGTCATATGTGTCAGAGAAAATAACTTTATTTCATTTTCGAGACTTTTGGATATCTATGCAAATGCCTGTAGTGTAATTTGTGACTTAGATCCCATTATGTTCTAGGCAATAATAATATTTGAATAGAAAACATTTTGAATGTAGCATAGGGTGTCACAGTGATATTAAATTGATTGATAACTTGCTTATTGTTGGGGAAAGTGATCGGTAATAAACACAGATCAGTTGCCACTAGAAAAATATCGTGGATCATGCTTTTCTTAAAAGTTGAACTATTTATTAAAAAAACAAATCTTTATTCTAATTCTGCTAGAGATCTGACATATCCTAGATATGTTACTGTCATTAATGTCCTTATGGCCTATGACACTATTCGTTGATTCAGATTCTCTTCAGACAATGATGTGGTTAAAAATTGGCTTATATGAAAAGTAGGAAATGAAACATAATTAGTATTTATTTGAACTCTCTGAGTTTGAGTAATCAGTTAGGATCAATTTTTTTTAGTTTGACTTTGGGCTTGAATTCATCTTGTAAATAAATGTAAAAATGTAGGTGGGTTATTCAAGCATGCAACTGATATTTTCTTTGTTTTCTATTGCTTCGACTATCTTTAAAGACCTTTACTCATGTCAGTGGATTTTGATTCTTTAGGCCCTTAATTTACTAAAGTTAATCTTGTTTGCTTCTACGTTTCAAGGATATAATGTAATCACAATTGTAATATAGTCGACGCAACTCCAGAAAGTTGTGTTTATCAAGTTTGGCTCACAATACAGGGTCGCCAATCTAAGGCCTCACAATAGTTTCAAATTTTTTGAGCAAATAGGAAATATATATATTAATAACTAAGAAACATCTAGTACAAAGTCGATATAACTTGCATCATGGTGGATGCATTGGTTTCCTAAACTTGCTAGCAGATTACAAGCTTCATTACTTAGAAGTTTTTCATGGGAAGTAGATTCAAGTCTTTCACTTTCCACAAAATCAATTACATCAAAAAGTGGTACAACAAGAACTTTTTTACTACATTTCACTGCTTTACTTCTTCCATCCACTCCAAGAGCTTGGTTGTCACTTTCTATTACCCTTTTTGCTAGCTGATGGGCAATCCTATTCCCATGCCTGAAAGTGTGCTGGAGAGTAACCCTCTGCTGGTGCATTAAGGACCTGCAATCATTAACCGTTTTGTTAAATAATTTATTACCGTCTTGTAATGCCTGGATAACCTCTGACCAGTCTGTCTCGATCTCAAGTGGGAAGAAATTCCACTCCTTTGCTGTTCTTCGACCTTCTCTTAGAGCTTTTAATTCAGTTGCTAGGGAGCCATTTGCATGTGATAGTTTAGCAAAACCAACCACCCAGCTGCCTGTTGCATTTCTAAACACACCACCTAAACCACAATTATTGTTATAGCTATAAAAACTGGCATCCACATTCAGTTTGTACCACCCCCTAGGGGGTTTGAACCGGATGATTTTTATAAGACATTTAGGAGGATTAATAGAGAATTTTTCCGTGATAGTTTAAATTCCACTGCCCTTTGCAAGATTTGGGAGCCTCTGATTTGGTTGGCAGTATTATTGATGTTATTGCTATTTCTATTAATCCAGATATGCCAAATGATGAAGGGAAAGAAGTTGTTCCAGTTTATAAGGTCATGTTTAATAGGAGAGTTGAAGTCCCTTATTTGGAGAAGCTAGTGCTTTCTAGTTTTGTTGACCATTTGGTTTGCTCGAAGGTTGCTCCATAGGTTACTAACAGCTTTATAGTCGAGGAAGATATGTTCTATTAACTCTTCAATAGGGTTTTTACAGATTGGACAGTTAGGGTCAATGTTTAGTCCAATCTGTGAAAGGTACTTTCTGCAAGGGATTCGATTATGAAAGCATTGCCAAGGAAAATTCTGATTTTATTGGGGCAGTCCAATTTCCAAATTCACTCAAAGTCGGAGTTAGAGTTTGTAGGAGGTTCTAGCAGAGTATAACAAGAGGTGGTATTAAAGACTCCTTTAGTGGTGAGAGACCAAATAGGTAAGTCAGTTGTCGAGCCTTTTTGGCAGATTTTTGTTTTGGAGATGGTAGCTAACAAATTCGGAGGAGAAGAGAAGGTTATACAGTTTAAGTTCCAATTGGTACCATTAAAGATATCTCTAATTTTGGTGGAGAAGTCTTTAGCTGAAGGAGGACCTGTAACTAGGTCCCTTAGGTTACCAATTTTTAGTATCCAATTGGCCTCCTATAGATTAGGATTGGAGTGGATGTGGGGGGACCATATGATGCCCTTGGAGCAGATGTTCCACCCTCTTCAAATGCTTTTCTAAAGGAAGAAGGATCTATTTGCGGAGGAGCTATTACAATAGTAAAACATGATAAGCTTTGCCTGAGGGTTAGAGCATTTGTAAGGAGTCTCCAACTTAAACTAGCCAGAGTACAAAGGTTTTTTTGAGGACATTATGGATCCCTAATCCACCATATTTTTTGGGTTGGCATATAGTGGTCCAATTTACCAAATGAAGCTTCCTTTTCTCTAGAGTACTACCCCATATGAAGTCCCTTTGGACTTTATCAATTTCTTTTAGGGTTTTTCTGAGAAGTAGTGTGTATTGCATGTAATGGTTTGAGATGGAATTAAGGCATGATGTTGAAAGGGTTGTTCTTCCTGCCATACTAAATAACTTTATTTTCCAGGATGCAAGTTTGGTTCTCATCTTGTCAATAAGGAATTGGTAATCCCTAGGTTTTGGGCTGTAGTGAAGGATAGGGAAACCAAGGTATGTGCCAAAACTGTTACCCTTCTTAATACCTAATGAAGTGGTAATGTCACTGATGATTGATTGGTTGTAATTTTTTGAAAAAAGAATTTTTGACTTAGTAGTGTTGATGCTTTGACCTGATAGAGAGCAAAATTGGTCAAGCCCATTTTTTATGGCCTGACAAGATTTAGCATTGGCTCTAGCCATTAGGGAAAGGTCATCAGCAAATAATAAATGGGAAATTTTTGGACATTTATAACCTAGGGATATGGGGTCCCAATTTTTATGTACACTTGGTGTTCTATGTATCTGGTAAGCATTTCTAGGCAGAGGATAAAGATGTAGGGGGAGATGGGGTCACCTTGTCTAATACCTCTACTTGGTTGAAAGTAATTTGTAACAGCTCTGTTGACTAAGATTGCTATTTTACTGGTAGAAATGCAATTTAGCAATAATTTAGAGAATTTTGGAGGAAAATTAAAGAAATCCAGGGTGTGACGAATAAAAGACCATTCAAGGTGATCAAAAGCCTTTTCCAAGTCAATTTTCAGAATCATATGGCCTTGCTTGCCCTTTAGTTTATTGAACTTTGAAATCGTTTCTTGGATGATGATCGCATTATCGGATGCTCTTCTGTCTTTCATAAAGCTAGCCTGATAGGGGTTGGTCAGTTGATCTAGGAAAGCTTTAAGACAATTGGCTAGAATCTTGGTAATTATTTTATCGATAGTGTTGCATAAGCTAATGGGTCTGAAGTTATTAATATTATTATCATTATGGATTTTAGGAATGAGGCATAAAAATGTTTTATTAATATCCGGAGGGACTACCTGGTTGTTAAAGATAGTATGGTAAAGTTTCTTGACAGAATCTCCTATATGGTATCAATATTTTTAAAAGAAGAAGGGGTGTAGTCCATCTGGCCCAGGAGATTTGAATGGTTTGAATGAGAAGACTGCACTTTCAATCTCCGTATCAAGGAGGAGGTATCTAGATGATCTAGGTTAATCATATTACAGCTGGATTTAGTATTTAGGGGTTAGTCCAAGTAAAGTGAGTATGAGAAGAGGTAAATGCAGATATAAAGTGATATTGGACATGAGACAAAATAAGATTATGATCATTCATCCAGATACCAGCTTCATCTTTGAAGAAAGTTATTTTGTTTCTTCTTTTTCTATTGGTGGCAGAGACGTGGAAGAATTTTGTATTGGTGTCTCCATTATTAAGCCACAGTAACCTGGACCTAAGTTTCCAGTAGTACTATTTTAATTCTAGAATATCACTGAACTCATATTGAAGATCTAATTCTAATTTTTTAAGAAAAGAGCTAGTAGCATAGTTGTTTGAAGATTGGATGCCTTGGAGTCTAGCTAAGAGTTTTCTCTTCCTTCCCATGATATTGCCTAAAGTACTGTCCTTCCAGGATTTAACCTTGTCAATAAGGTGGAAACTACACTTAAAATAGTCATTATCATTCCCATAATTTTTAACAATTGATTGAAATTCTGGATGTTTACACCAAAAGGTTTCTAATCTAAAAGGGACCTTATGAGGAGACATATTCCTTGGTATTAATTCTACAGGGATAGGATTATGGTCAGAGTGTGTTCTAGGCAAATGGATGATAGAGCTTTTAGGAAATAGTTCAAAGCATTCCTCATTTTCGTAGACTTTATCTAGTCTTTCTAAAATAAGACTCTTCTTGTTATGTCTATTATTGGTCCAAGTGTATCTACTTCCTTTGAAGCCTAGATCAATTAGATTGCACTTATTGATTTTGTACCAAATGTATCTAGCTTTACTGTCTTTGATAGGTTTGCCACCAAAATTTCTCACTAGCGGCTAAGATGTCATTAAAGTCACCACCTACTAACCAAGATCCTCTATAAGTATTATTAATATTTTCTAGGTGATCCCACATGATATTTTTATAATGAATATTAGTACTAGCATAGATAGAGATAAAAAGCCAAGGTTTACATATATGATGTACCTCTATGGTTGCATGGATCTCCTGACCTCTTCTAATAGCATTTTGAACGTTGATTATGCCATCCCTCCACATCATAACCATACCACCTGACTGCCCCTTCGATGGAACTTCTATCATCTCAATGAATCCAAATTCATTAAGCATGGCTGCGCGGTTGCTCATCCTTGTTTCCAACAAAGTTACCAAACACGACCTATGGGTGTCTAGCATCTCCTCAAATTCCTCCTAAAATTATCAATGTTTCCTCCCCGTATTCTATATTATGAAATTAATGGGTTGATTCATGGCTAAGTTTGAGTTAGTGTTGATCATCTCCCCATTTTCCCTTATCCCCCCTCCCCCCGCTTGGATAGGGTTTCTCCTCATGGATGGAACTAGAATCATTGCTTTGTTGCCCACAGTTGGGTTGTGTAGGGGACAAATGTCCATCGAGCATTTGTATAAGGCCAACGGCCAGCGGAGAACATACCCTTCTCGTGCCTCTCCGTGAAGAGAAATTTTTTTATTCCGTCTAGGTTTGAGATTTCTAGGGCTGGCCCTAAGTGAAGGTTTAGGGGAACGTCGTCCTCCTCCATCTCTTCCTCTACTGGCCCTGGTATGGGATCATCTTGTTTATGGGTTGGTGGGGGTACTGGTGGTGGTGGTGGGGGTGGGGGTACCATCCCTTGGTTCCCCAGATTGACATCCCAAGGGAGAAAGATGGGGTTTCGATTGGGTATACATCTCCGTTGGAAAGAATGGGAGATCTCATGGTGCATTTTGGGGGTTTAAAGGGTTGAACTAGGGTGGCATGCTCCATTGTTCTTTCATCGTTTGAGCCATTTGAGGGTTCATTAATGGAGCCATAGGATGAATGATGTTGTTGAGCCATACTTGGTTGAGATAATTGTTTATTGCCAATCTCATTCCCTCCGTGATAAGTTGAGCTAGATACTGCGTATTGTGCAAGATCACAATGGCCTCTTGACCGTTGATCGGGACTTTGAACGAGAGTGCATAGCCCATAAGGCCTAGCTCCATCCAACCCGTGGGTTGATAAGCTTGGGCTTGGGGTGGTTGAGCGTAAATAATCTAGGGTTGTTCGTGGGGATGGAGGGGGAAATGTTTTCCATATTGAGAGGATGTCATTATCTTAGGATTTGGATTAGTCAAGTTCTTCTTCTTAGGGTTGAATGAACTCTTGGCATCTTGGATAAAGGGAGTTGTATTTATTACATTGGAAGTTGGCATGGGATTTTGGGTAGGAGAATAGGTTAACCGATTGGGGGAGGGAATGATGATTGCTTCGTTTTGTTTAAGGATTTTGGTTGCTCTAGGTCATTCTTTATAGAACACTTAATGGTTTTATTTGGATTTCCTATGGGAATGTCCATTTGGCTACTTTCTTCTATAGACATTGCCATTTGGCCAACATGCATAGAGGGGGGATCTTGTCATATCTTAAGGAGGGATTTTGGGTACATTCTTTAGATAAAAAAAAGATTTTGGGGAGATTTCAGATTAGGGGGGACGGTTTAGGGCAGTAGGGATAGGATTAGAGGTAGGGGTAGAATCATCTATGCTAGAGCCTATTTGCATGGCATTAGTTTTAACTAAAGAGTTGGTATTATAAGGTACCACGGTGGAGTCTTGCATCCAAGTATCTTGTGTGTCAAGATCCAAGTCATTATTTAATTGATTAAATTTATTTTCACTAATAAAATTAACATTGTCCTTAGTGGTGTTTGGCAAAACCGTTTGCCTTTCATCTAATTGGTGGTTTTCCTCGTGAGAGTTTGTTTGATTAGTAGCCATGTCTGGATGGGTATTAACAGGAGAAATTCGATTACTAGAAGGATAATTTTTAGTCTTATATTGGAGAGTTTGAGTAACCAAAAACGTATCTGTTTTTGCATTGAATAAGTTAACCGGTATACCTAGACCTTGGTTGCTTTTTACTTGGATGTTGGGCAGTTGGTTTGGATTTCTTTTACCTTGATTCTTCTTGTTGTTGAAGGAAACTGATTTCCATTCAGAGGCAAAGGCATCTTTTGTAGCTTCTTATTGATGTTCTTGTCCTGCATGGTGAGGATCCAAGCTTTACATTTTGATATAGGTACATTGTCTTAATGTGTGACCAAAATGACCACAATTTTTGTAAAGAAAATCCTCCCCTTCATAGAGTATATCCTGTTTATGATTTCCAACAAATAGCAAGGGTTGAACAGGTATTTCAACACAAATCCTTGCATATCGACCTTTTAGGGTTGTTGAGGTGCATGTGTCAATTTTCAGTAGGCGTCCTATTGCTTTGCCAATTTTTTCTAGGATTTAACCATCATAGAATTCCGTAGGTAATTGGGGCAGCCTTAACCAAACTATTGAGGTAGTTAACTTTTCATTTCTAGTCACAAAATTTGGTTTCCATTTGGAGATAGAAAAGAAATGACCATTAATGAACCATGGCCCTAGGTGAATAGCTTTATCCATGTTTTCTTTCTTTGTGAATTTGATGATGTAGTAGTCCTCACCAAGGTCAATTAAAGAGAAATCTTCCGTTGGTTTTCATAGATCTTGGATATTCCTCTTTAGGTAATGGTGTAGCATACATTTACCTACTAAGTTGATTATAATGGAGTATTTCTATGGTTCGTAGATACGTTGTCTATCTTCTAACGAAAGGGTGATTTGTATTGCATCACATAGGGAAGTCCCTGTATCATGCACTCCTTTCTTGTCTTCCAATATCTTTGTTGAGTCGAGCATATCATCATGATATATGGAAGGAGTGAAAACTGTGAGGTTTGATTCCAATAGTTTATCTTTGAAGGATGTTGGTCTTCCTAGATTATTTGGTGAGGGGAGGTGGTGGATTAAATTTGGTGGTTTTGGAGGAATAGTATCTTATTTCTCAAGGGTTTGGGAATGCATTAGAGAGAAGTTGGAGTTTCTCACTCTAGAATTGTTCCATTTTTTCCGATGAACTTTAATGACTGATCCGCAATAGTTTCAAATTATTCTTGGAAAAATAATTTTTGAATAATCGTAGTTTGTTTTAGGCACGCAATTAAATTATTACAACTACGGCTACGACTCTCATGACGTGGTTGTGATACCTAATTTTAAATTAGATTAAAGTAGGAGCATCTTTAGTTTGCCTTAGGAAAGATACAAGTATTTTCTTAAAATAAATTGAGGTGTGCCATGCGCAAATAAAATTCATAACCTATGGCCCTCACATTAATGTTAACTTAGTATAGAAAAATACCTTTTTAAACACTCGTAGTTTGCTTTAGACGCGTTTATAATAAAATTATCATAGTAAATCAGATAATAGGCCAATTATTAATAGTTTAAGCGACCGTGCTAGAACCACGGAACCCGAAAATGCCTAACACCTTCTCCCGGGTTAACACAATTCCTTACTTAAAATTTCTGGTTTGTAGACTTTTAAAAATAAAGTCAAAATTTCCCCGATCTGGTATTTTAAAATAAATTGGTGACTTGGGACACTAAATAAATTATTCCACGTGGCAACTATGATTAAATAAATTAACTTAATCCCATTTTTAATAATGTCACTTTATTTTATACCCTCCCGGGTGGTAAAAAAGGAGGTGTGACAGACGTTGAAGCTTAATCAGACCGCCTCGATAAAGTCGGGGAGCTGTATATCCTAATCAGAAGGTCAAGTGTAAAAGGCATCCCCTCGATCATGCTTGCAAAATGTCTAATCATGTAAAAAATATGCCATAATGATGGATGAATTTGTCCAAGCGTCACCCGGTATTGTCTGCAGAAATCAAGGATTACAGGATCTATCGATGGCGAGGATGGTCCTACCGAACCCAGGGTAAAAGGATAAGTGTATACACTAAGGAAAATAGGTTTTTGCTTCATTACATCTTCCTCCCGAAAAGGAATCTCCACTTGCACCGCCTCTCCCTAGCGACTCCGCTTTCACCTTCCCAATGTCGGTTATCAGGCTAATATACTGGGACTTAGGTTCGCACCACCTTGTTTTGAGGAAGGCTTGTCAACCATAAAATCAGAGGATGTTTCACAGAGT
Source organism: Nicotiana glauca (assembly GCA_026770625.1). Lineage (NCBI taxonomy): Eukaryota > Viridiplantae > Streptophyta > Magnoliopsida > Solanales > Solanaceae > Nicotiana > Nicotiana glauca. Next base: position 28,444 of record MU754888.1, on the reverse strand, counting down.
TCCGGGGATGCACTCTTCAAGGTGAGGAGGTACCATGGGCTTATCCTTAGATGAGCGTGAAGATGAAGAAGCTTTGTCATCCTGGGGAACGGTTCTAGAGGTTTTCACCATTTTTATTTAAAGATTTCAGAGGAAAAGAGAAAAACTGGATGAGAGACGAACACAAAAAAGAAGCGAGAAGATAGGTTTCATGTTTGGAGATATGATGAAGAGTAAGGGAAGAAAGATTGGAGTATTTATAGGGATCAGTAGTGCGCGTTGGGAAAAGCCAAAGGATTGTCGGTCGTCGTAATCAATTCGAGGCCTTTCAAGAGCTTTACGAATGCAACTTTAGAACATCCCTTTTTTTGTCACATCAGTTACTCATATGACATAATTGATGTAATGACGGAGGCATTGAAGAGTTGAAGAATTCAAATCGTTACTTGTTATTTCATTCCAAGGAACGCGGGGACTATCTGTATACGGTCAAAATCAAGAAGGCCGATTTTGAGGCTTGTATCGAATTTTGAGCCTGGCCTCTATAGGCTTGGAGCACGGTCTAGGGATCATCCTCAAAGCATTCGCCTCGATGGGGTATATCGAAGACTCATCATAGCATACCTCGAGTCAGCATGAAAATTGACGATCATCATGGAAAGGCGGAGAGATTCCCAAGGGCACGTGATCAGAACTGACAGGGCCTACAAGAATGGGACAAATCAGTAATGAGCTATTATACAGTTGTACCAATATCCTTTTCCCATCATTCTTAGACATGTACTATGTTAGGATCCCCCCTCCTATAAAAAGGGAACCCCTTCCATCTTATCAGGGGATCAGATTATTATTGAATACTCTCACATTGAATACAATACAACATTCCCTGCTCTTTGCTTAAACAATTTTTCTACACAATTAATGCTTATTCTTTTCATTGTCATTCATTATTCATTTATTGTTCTTCATTTATTGCTCATTATTAACCGAAAAAGGCCATCTTTGAGGCCTTCATTATCATTGATTATTCATCAATTGTTCATTGCTATTAGCCCCATCTAGATCTTGATGCCCTACTCCAGCCAGCTCGAGGCCTAGCCTTGTTACCCTATTGGTTTACATTTCTCATTTTCTTTACTTATTTTAGCATCTATTGCCTAACAATTGGTATTAAAATAAATTACGTATTTTTAGAACCACAAAATCAAATATAATTATAGTTGCCATTTTCAAGGTAAACAGCCTTTTATTTCAACATAATTCCTACGTAGAAATCCTGTCTATAGGATTAAGATAATGAAATCTTGCCTTTATATCCTTTGCTATGACGATCATATAGAGACCATGTCTATAGGATAAAATATTACCTAAGAAGTATACACTATTCGTTACTGCATTCACAATTGTCACCTAGAAATATTGCCTTAGGCCTAAACAAATAATTCAATTATGCTAGTTAGTTTGTAAGACGGTTTGGTATATCCTCACATCTTGAAACCATGCTCATAGGGAATAACCTATCCAATATATTGTTAGGTTGAAATATACAATTCTTTAAAAATTTGATTTCGTTAGTAATAGTCCTTTCACCTATATGAGTCTATATGAGAGGTAAATGTGAGCCCCATTTATGCTAATTGTTATTCTTTGAAGTCCTACTTGTTGCAATTGTTAGACGCCTAGTTTTAATTTTTGAGCAGCCTTAGGTTGAGTCTAGAACCATCCATATAGTTGTCCAACACCTCCTAGACAATAGAAAGGGTTGGTTAGGCCCCCTAGGACGTGATTTAGAAGTGAGAAACTACTCGTAGTGGCTAAATACCAAACCTCATTCGTCCAGCAAAAGATCAACCAAATCGATCAACTTCGAAAAAAGATGGACGAGATCCAAGTCATGGCCGATGGGTAGAAGAACAAGATGGATCTGCTGGCCTCGGAGAATGAAAATGCCTAGGCAAATATTTCTTCGGTAAAGGTTCAACTTTGGTTGGAAAAGTAGAAAACTGATAAATGGGCTCAGCTAAATGATGATCTCCGAGCACAGCTGAACTCGGAAACTAGGAAAGGGGATGCCCTTGGATGAGAGCTTAAAGCTACAAGGTCCCAGCTGGAGACAAACTCTGTCGATGCTAAGGAGATGGTGGCCCAATACAAGGCCGATGTTGAGGTAGCTGAGGCCCGCCTGAAGATCAATACCGAATACGTAAGGCAATTGTCTTGAAGGGAGACCCTAGAAGAGATCCATGATTGAGGTATCAACCTATCTACCAAGGTCGATGAGGCAACAAAAAAAAGGACTTGTTACTAAATTAGATTCTATGCAAAGGCATTAGAAATATTTGCAAGAATGGAAATAATGAAAATATGCTAAAATAATTGAAATTGCCAAAAAGGGGAAATTTAATATATTTTGAAATATTTTTACATAGGCCCAACAAAAATGGCCTTAAAATAGACAAAATGTATGTACACAAAAATTAAAAAACCATAAGTCATTCACGCCCGATCTTCGCTAGAGCCAATTCGTCACCAGAACCATCATGGCCTTCGGAGCCTTCAGAACCATCAAAGCCCTCTTTACCTTCGGATTCGGCTAATTTCTTGGCCTCAACCTCAAGTCTTTTCGGAGCTCCAAATAGTACCTGACCTTCATGTACTATTTTTTTGCTTGAATCTTTCAAAAACTAGAAGTGACCGAGAGTTTTCAAAAATGCTTAAGTATTCTTAGACGACGGTTTTGCTGAGGGTAACCCTTTGGCAAGTTTTGAATTTTTATTGAAGGCCTTATATTTTTATAATGGGCTTCGGACGTCTCCGAACCATTTTTTACCGTGGTCGTAGCCTTTTTGGGTTTAGGCACTACCTAGTAGGTTTTGTGCCTCAGGGAATTGATAGCCTGAGATACCCGAATTTATTTTGGACGACAGTCCCCAAGCGAAGGTAACACTTGGGCTCGATAGTCCTCAAATAGGGATAGACTTTAGGCTTAGGTAAGGGTAGCCTTTGGGCTCAATAGTCCCCGAATAGGGATATCCCTTAGGCCCGATGCTTTAAAAAGCCAAAATATGTTATGCTAAGGTTGGAACTTTGTTTCATTTCTGTATGCAAAGTACATGATCGAAGGTGAGTAAAAGCTTTGATTACAGCTATGGTGGCCTATGCGGGCACGGTTCATATAACCATTTGGCCCTTACAATAAATCCTAACCAACAGGCCTAAGATGTTTAAGTACAAGGTTCCCTTCTTTCCTTGGTAAGAAGTCTAACCCGAGGGTGATAGCCCCCAGTATTCGAGGTAGATCTTTGATAGGGCTCGAATACTGTTGATGTTTCCATAGACTCCGATTTAAAACTAGTATTTGAATCTAAGTTAGCACGATCCGTTTTTGCCTCACTAAAAACCTTGACGGAAAACCCCCTTGGGACAAAGCCGGTTCAAGAGAAAAAGAGTTCAATGCGTGTTTTCAGACCTAATAGTCACATTCTCCTTTGGCATTTTCCTGCAAGTGTTAGTCCGATTCATAGTATTATAAAAGAGTGAATGAGATTTTACCTTAGTAGTAATACCACTTTAAGTTTGTCACGTTCTAGTTGTTCGTTAATTGTGCATCGTTTCCTACTTCGAGTTTGTATGAGACTTTGCAAAAAATTCCTGTGACTCGATATAGCCCTTCCTAAGTTGGCCACAGCTTCCCTTCGTTTGGGTTCCGGACGTGTAGTGTTCTTTTCTTAACACCAAGTCTCCGATATCAAAGTGTCGGAGGTTGGTTTAGGTTGTAGTACCTTCGATCTGTTGCTTCTGGGTGGCTAACCAGACTAAGGCGGCCTCGCGCCTCTAGTCCAATAGCTCCAAGCACGTGTTCATGGCCTCACCGTTTGATTCTTCGGTCGCATATGGAAACCTGATGCTCGATTCTCCCACTTCAACCAATATTAATGATTCGACACCGTTGACCAATAAGAACGGAGTGGCTCCGGTACTAGATTTAGAGGTCGTACAGTATGCCCACAAGACTTCGGGCAGAATTTTCTTCTATTTTCCTTTGGCATCGGTCAACCTTTTCTTCAAGTTGTGGAGTATGGTCTTATTGTAGACTCTGACTATCCATTCCCACTAGGGTAATAAGTGTGGATATAATCTTGTTGATCTTTTGGTCTTCGAAAAACTTGCTTAATTTTCTGCCAATGAACTGCTTCCCATTATCACACATGATCTCGATTGGTATCCCGAATTGGCATATTATATGGTCCAAAATAAAATCGCTAACTTATTTTTCTTAGACTTTATCGAATGCTTGAGCTTTGACCTCTTTAGAAAAATAGTCAGTCATAAACAATATTAATTGAGCCTTACCAGGTGGCCATAGCCGGGGGCTAACGATGTCTATTTCCCACTTCATGAATGACCATAGGGATAAGACCGAATACAATAACTCTCCGAGTTGATGGATCATTGGTGCGTGTCTCTGACAGCCGTCGCATCTTCGTATGAAGTCCTTTGCATTATTCTCCATATCGATCCAATAGCCGACCCTGATTATCTTTCAAACCAAAGATTCTGCCCCTAAATGGTTTCTGCAGGTGCCCTCATGAACTTCTCTCAAGACGTATTCAGCGTCTCCCGTCCCCAAGCATATGGCAAGTGGGTCATTGAATGTTCTTCTGTAAATGTCCATTTGGAAGAGCTAAACCTGGCTTCCTTTGTGTGCAGAGCTCTCGATTCTTTAGGATATAAGGGCAACTTCCCTATCTTCAAGTAGTCTATATACTTATTTCTCCATTCCCAAGTCAAACTTGTTGAGTTTATTTTGGCTTATCCTTCTTCCACTGGCAATTTAATGAGTTGTACCACCATTCATGAGCTGCATTCATTGTCGTCAACCCATGACCCCGAGTTAGCCAGAGCATCGGCTTCGCTATTTTGTACCCGGGGTACATGCTGTAGGGTACATGCTCGATGGGCCATTTTGTCTAAGTATCTTTGTATTCATTCCTCTTTTACTTCGAATGTCCCATGGACTTGGTTTACCACAAGGAAGGATTCGCACTTAGCTTCAACTACTTTGGCCCCCAGGCTTTTAGGTAATTCAAGACCTACAATCATGGCCTCATTTTAAGCCTCATTGTTAGTCAATTTCATGGTTCTAATAGATTCCCTAACTATGTTACCCATAGGCAGCTTTAACACGATGCCAAGTCCCCGAGGTTAGCAATAATTCTTTTTCGACTTCGGGTATTAAGACCAATGTAAAGTCAGCAATGAAGTTTACCAAAATTTGAGATTTGATGGCAATCCGGGGTCGATATTAGATATCGAACCAGCTAACTTCTATGACCTATTTAGCAAACCATCCTGAGAGCTCGGGTTTGTGCATTATGTTCCTTAGTAGGCAAAAAGTTACGACGCATATGGGGTGGTATTGAAAATACGACTTTAAGTGTCTGGAGGCGTTTAGCAAAGCAAGCGCCAATTTTTCTAGGTAAGGATACCTTATTTCGACCTTGCCTAGAGTCCTACTAACAAAATAGATAGGAAATTGTGTACCTTCCTCTTCCCGGACTAAGGCTCCACTTACTGCTATCTCGAATACAGCGAAGTACAGGTACAACTGCTCGTCCTCTATAAGAGTGTAGAGCAAGGATGGACTCCAAAGGTACCATTTTACTTTTTCCAAAGCATGCTGTCACTCCAAGGTCCACAAAATGTCATTCTTATTCTTCAATAACGATAAGAACCGATGGCTCCTCTTGAAAGACCTCGATATGAAACGGCCCAAGGCGGCTATGCGCCCGGTTAACCTTTGAACGATCTTGAAATTGTCCAGCACAGTGATATCTTCTATAGCTTTGATTTTATCGGGATTGATTTTGATCCATCGGTTGGACACCATGAATCCAAGGAACTTTTCAGAACTGATCGCGCATGCGCATTTCTCCGGGTTCAGCTTCATATTTAGTATGTTGGAGGTTTTCTGCAAATGCGTCAAGTGGTCCTCTGCTCGCAAGGACTTAACTAACATTTCATCAATGTAAACTTTCATTGATTTTCCTATTTATTCTTCGAACATCCGATTTACTAGGCATTGATAAGTGGCACCGATGTTTTTTAGTCTAAACGACATTACATTTTCACAATAGGTGCCGAATTTAGTGATAAAGAAAGTTTTTCTCTTGATCGCCTGGGTCCATTCAGGTTTGGTTATACCCGGAATAGGCATCGAGAAAGCTGAGTTTCTCGTGTCCAGCCGTAGCATTGATCGTGCAATCAATGTTAGGCAAAGGAAAAGAGTCCTTGGGTCACGCCTTGTTCAAGTCTTTGTAATCTACTCACATTCTTAATTTATTTCCCTTTTTAGGCACTACCACTATGTTAGCCAACCAAATATGGTACTTGACTTCCCAAATGGAATATATTCTAAGAAGTTTGGATACCTCTTCTTTGATGAATGCATACTGGACTTCGAACTGAGGCCTCCTCTTCTGTTTAATCGAGTGGAACTTCGGATCCAAGCTTAGCTTGTGAGTAGTTATTTCTGGGGGGGATCCCTGTCATGTCTAGATGGGACTACGCGAAACAATCTACGTTAACTGTAAGAAAATTAATGAGTTTTTTTCTGTGCTCGACGGTTAACCTCGTGCCTGGGTATATCCATATGAAAATCCTGAATTATGAAAATCCTATACTAACACCCCCTATGAGGTATATCCATAACTAACTATGTATTAGACAAATTAGAATTACAAATAATTTTTTAACATATTTATTACTATGAATTTTTTTTTTTTTAAAATGAAGGATAAACAATTTTAACTAATCCCACGCCTTTGATTAAATAGAAAAATATTTTTTGAAACAAGAACTCATAAATAGGAAATGAATAAAACTACTAATAAGATATGCCAATTATTAGTAATAACTTTCTTGTGCTTTAAATATGTAAGCTACTTGTATTTATTTCATTATAATATTTGTTATATAGGAATTTCTCATTTTCATTTTAATTTATTATTCTTTTGCTTTAAAAGTATCTTAAATTTACGTAGTTCGATAATGTTTTATTTGTGTAGGATTTACATAATATAGGTGGTGTAAGTGCTTTATTCTAAAATACAAGTGGTGTATCCGAAACTAAATTAAAATTTGGGTATTTGGTATAGTTAATTTAATTTTGTATAAAGAGGGAAAAAAACTAAAAAAGTAGGACGGAGATGCGAATTTGCATCTAAAAAGCAGCGTAACAAAGGAGAAACTATTTACTACTAGTTTTCCCTCTTTTATGATTTCATAACGTTTTACTTTCTTTGTACCACCAAAAGGAACAAAAGATCGCTTTTTTATTTTTTTGGGGTAAACAACAAAGGATCCTTAACACAGAATACATTTAACTTCAGTTAACTTCCTTAATCTTTTGAATTTTGGAAAACAATCGCCCTTTTATTTTTGAAATGAGACAGACTCCCCCTTGAAGGCAATGACCATAATGAGCTGGTCATTGCTTATTATTCTCAAAAGGTATAAGATGAATCTCAAAAACGTTAGAAAAAATATAACTGCATACGGTTAAAATCGGGCCTACTGAATTTTACTACTGATCATGGCTAGGGAATTGCATCAAAGGTCGACCTCGCAACGGATCCAACCGAGGTATGAGGATAAGGCACCGACTTCGAGGACCGAGGTACCTATCAGAGATCGAGTCCAGTAGCGATCGAGACCAAATGAGACAGACATCAAGCAAAGCGCAATAAAAGAAAGGCGAGATATCCATGACTAGCCGAAGACTATGGCTTTAAATCTCGGAACAGATCAAATCAAGGGCAGTTATTTAGTTAATCATAGGATTTGCGTCCGTAATTAGAATTGTAACATAAATAGGATTCATCTACTATATAAAGAGGGCCCTAATCATTTTATAACCATCTTACATTCACGCATATCAAAGCATATTCTTGTTCATCAGTTAGTTTGTTTCTTAATTATTTTGGGCACCGATCAGTTCAAGGGCACTTAAGCTCGAGGTCTGAATCACATTTCTAGATTGGTTTGCTTTATCTCATTGTTAATTTTTACTGCTAATCTTTACGTTTATCAATTGGTATTAGGTAAAATCACGTGTCCTTAAAACTATATTGCAAGTTTAATTGTTATCTAATTTTTAGGGTAAACAGTATGGTGCCCACCATGGGACTAAGGATAATAGTGATTGCCTGGTATTAATTCCCATAACATACACTGCTTTACGCTTGTTCTCGTAAGTGTATTTGATTTCAGGAATCAATATGTCTAACTCTCAAGTAGCACCCACTCTCACACAGACAACGGCCTTGATCTTCATGGCGAAACCTAGAACATAGTTGCCCCGAAAAACGGATTACCACCAGTCAACCCCAATGGACCACCAGTCGTAGACCCAGTTGATTTTAGTTCTCATATTGCCATTAATGGGAATTTGAGCGGCGACCCTGAAAATAGATCCGTAGAGATGCCCTAACAGCCAATCAGAGCATAGAGCGGTGAAGAATGCGGGATTAGACTTCGAATGATATTTGAAATGTTGCAGACTCAGCAAGCTGCAATAGCGCAGCTCTAAAATCATAACCAAGCACCAAGCATAATTAAGCTTGATACATCACAGGAAGTTGTTCATAGGGTCAAACCTGTACCGGAGAAATCAAACGGCAATAGATCGGGATCTGACCCCGCCATCATGAAGATGCTCGAGGAGCTCACTAAACGGATCAAATCAGGAGAAAAGAAAATTGAGGCTAAGGACAAAAAGGTAGAAACGTACAGTTCACGGGTTGACCAAATATCGGTGGCACCCTCGATTCTGAAAGGTTTGGATTCAAAGAAGTTTGTGCAGAAGCCTTTCCCTCCAAGTGTGGCTCCGAAGCCCATTTCGAAGAAATTCTATATGCCTGAAATTCCCAAATACAACGGGACCACCGACCCTAACGAGCAAGTTACTTCTTACCCATGTTCAATAAATGGAAATGATTTAGAAGCGATGAGATCGGATCTGTTCTATTGAAAAAGTTTGGAGAGACTTTATCGAAAGGGGCAATGATATCGTACCATAATTTGCCGCCCAATTCCATTGATTCCTTCACCATGCTTGCTGATTAGTGTGTAAAGTCACACGCCGAAGCAATAAAGGTCGCAACTAGGAAGTCGGACCTCTTCAAAGTGAGACAAAAGGACAATGAAATGCTAAGGAAATTCGTATCTCGGTTCCAGATGGAAGGCATAGACCTACCCCTGGTCACCGATGATTGGGATGTCCAAGACTTCACTCAAGGTTTGAACGAGTGAAAATCGATAACATCAAGACAACTAAAGTAAAATTTGATTGAATATCCAGTTGTGACTTGGGTCAATGTACATATTCCATACCAGTCAAAGATTAGGGTTGTGGATGATCAATTGGGAACCCCTTCCAGTGCAGTTTATTCGAACAGGCCCGCCGGCAAAATTCAAAGGGACATCGATAGAGAACCCCGATCGAATAGAGATTGGTACCAACCATATAGCACTTATCGTAAAAACAGCGGCCCAAGACGGAACCCCATTAAAAATGACCGAGGACAGAGCTCCCAAAGGCTCATAAGTAAAAGTGGTTTCGATAAACATGTCGAGCCCGCGAAAGAACCACAACTATCGGAATACAACTTCAGCATCAATACATCAGGTATTATGTCAGCCATTGGATAAATCAAGGATACTTGATGGCCCAAGCCCCAACATAACGTTCCATATCAAAGGAACCCTAACCAAATATGTAAATACCATGGAACTCATGGTTACAGAACCGAAGACTGCAGATAGTTAAGGAAGGAGGTAGCTAGCTTATTTAATGAGGGTCACCTTCGAGAGTTCTTGGGTGACCGAGCTAAAAATCACTTCAGAGACAAGGATGCAAATAGGAAAAACTAACAGGAGGAACCAAAACACGTGATTCATATGATCGTTCGTGGGGTCGTTATTCTTCAATGCCGGATATTTAAACGCACCAAGGTGACTATCACAAAGGAGAAACGTACCCGAGACTACTTACTAGAAGATACCTTATCTTTTAACGATGAGGATATAGAAGGGATCGAACAGTCTCACAATGATGCACTGGTAATATCTATTCTTATGAATAAAATTAACCCAAAACCCGGTTACCCATTCCCCACGAACTCAAATATGTAATTTATTTTGAAATCGGACCTCAAATCGAGGTCCAACTCCCCAATTTATAGAAAACCTAGGTTCTACCCAAAATCCCAATTTCACCCTTGAAAATCCTTGATTTCAAGTGGAAAACATGTTTAATGATGTTAATGATTGAAATAATTGAGTAAAAATTAACTTACAAGTGATTTGGGATGAAGTTTGCTCTTGAAAAATTGCCTATGGTGTTTGGGTTTTGAAAGAGTTGTGAAAAGTGATGAAATTTCGACTAAGTATAAAAATTGCTGGGTTGCGGATATGGCAATTGCGAACTTTGGTTCGCATTTGCGAACTATGCTTGCCTGGTAATTGCGACATCTGGGATCGCATTTGCGAACTCAGGTCTGGCTGTCTAGGTTCGCATTTGCGGACTTTCTATTACATTTGCGATCAAGGCCAGCTCGCTTCTGTGAGCAAGGGCGTCGCATTTGTGACTACAGCCCATTATCCCAGACTTCGCTTTTGCAAAGTATTGATCGCAATTGCAATCTTGCCCGGCCTTCCCCTTCTTCGCATTTGCGATGGTGCATTCGCATTTGTGAAGCTCGCATTTGCGAGAAATTTCTTCGCAATTGCGAAGATACCAGAACTGAGTACAAGCTTTTTCAAATATGAGAAATGCAATCTGATGCCTATCTAAAACTCACCCGAGGCCTCGGGGCTCCAAACTAAACATGCACACAACCTCAAAAACATCCTACGGACTTACTTGCGCGATCAAATCGCCAAAATAACATTATTTACATAGAATCAAGCCTCAAAACTCATGATTTTTCTTCTAAACTTCATAAACTTTCAAACTTGGAACTTATAGTCTGAAACACGTCAAACAAAGTCCGATTTCGACCAAACTTCACAGAAAGCGCTTAAACAATATATAAGACTTGTAGCGGGCATCGGAATCAAAATACGAGCACCATAATATAGTCCTTTAATCAATTTTCATTTCCATTTTCCTTAATAACTTCAAAAAAACAATTTCATAGAAAAATTCATATCTCAGGCTTTAGACCTCCGAATTCGACTCCGGGCACATGCCCAAGTCCCATATTTTTCTACAGACCTTCCGGGACCGTCCAATCTCAGGTCCGGGTCCGTTTACCAAAAATGTTGACAAAATTCAACTATAATCATATTAATATCAAAATTCTTCAAATTTTTCACAGGATTCACATATTTCAACATAAAAGCTTTCTGGCTACGCGACCGGACTGTGCATGCAAATCGAGGCAAGTAAAAATGAGATTTTCAAGGCCTCGAAAGCACAGAACGAGTGAGGAAACAGGTGATGACCCTTTGGGTCGTCACATCCTCTACCTCTAAAATAACCGTTCATCCTCGAACAGACAAAAAAAAGAAGTACCTGAGTTAGGAAATAGATATGGATAATGGCTCCGCATATCAGACTCGGACTCCCAGGTCGAGGCCTCAGGGGGTTGACCTCTCCACTGAACACGAACAGAGGGAAAGCTCCTAGATCTCAACTGACGAACCTGCTGGTCTAGAATAGCTACTGGATCCTCCTCATAGGATAAATCCTTGTCCAACTGGACAGTGCTGAAGTCTAACACATGTGTAGGATCGTCGTGATACCTCTGAAGCATAGATACATGAAAAACTAGATGCATGGGTAATAAGCTAGGTGGAAATGCAAGTCTATAAGCCATCTCTCCCACTCAATCAAGAATATCAAACGAACCAATGTACCTAAGGCTAAGCTTGCCCTTCTTTCCGAACCTCATCACGCCCTTCATAGGCGACACCCAGAGCAATACCCGCTCCCAACCATAAAATCTACATCTCGGACCTCACGGTCTGCATAACTCTTCTGCCTAGACTGAGTTAAACGCAGCCTCTCCTGAATGATCTTGACCTTATCTAAGGCCTCCTGAACTAAGTCTGTACCCAATAATCGAGCCTCTCCCGGCTCAAACCATCCGACTGGAGACCGACATCGCCTACTATACAGAGCCTCATATGGAGCCATCTGAATGCTGGACTGGTAGCTGCTGTTGTAGGCGAACTCTGCTGAGGGCAAAAATTGGTCCCACGAGCCTCCAAAGTCGATGACACAAGCTCAGATCATATCCTCCAAAATCTAAATAGCCTGCTCGGATTGATCGACCGTCTGAGGATGGAACGCTGTGCTCAACTGAACCTGGGTACCTAACTCTTGCTGAACCGCTCTCCAGAAGCGCGAGGTAAATTGCGTACATCAATATGAAATGATGGATACCGGTACACCATGAAGGCGAACAATCTCCCGGATATAAATCTTCGCTAACCTCTCGGATGAATAGGAGACTGCTACTGGAATGAAGTGTGCTGACTTGGTCAGCCTATCAACAATGACCCAAATGGCATCAAACTTCTTCCGAGTCAATGGAAGTCCAGTAATGAAATCCATGGTAATCCTCTCCCACTTCCACTCGGGAAGCTCTATCCTCCGAAACAAGCCACTGGGTCTCTGGTGCTCATACTTGACCTGCTGACAGTTCAAACACCGAGCCACATACGCAACAATATCCTTCTTCATCCTACGCCACCAATAATGTTGTCGCAAGTCCTGATACATCTTCCCGGCACCGGGTGAATAGAATAGCGAGAACTATGGGCCTCCGCTAAGATCAACTCTCGAATCCCATCAACATTGGGCACACAAAATCATCCATACAATCTCAAAACACCATCATCACCTAAGGTCACCTTCGTGGCACCTCCATGCTGCACCGTGTCTCTTAGGACACACAAATGGGGATCATCAAACTACCGATCACGGATACGCTCCAAAAGAGAAGAACGAGTGACCATGCAAGACAATACTCTGCTGGGCTCAGAAATATCTAATCTCACAAATCGATTTGCCAAGGCCTGAATATCTAAAGCAAGCGGTCTCTGGCTGACCGGGATATAAGAAAGACTACCCATGCTGGCGGACTTCCTACTTAATGCATCGGCCACCACATTGGCCTTACCCGGGTGATATAAGATAGTAACATCATAATCTTTCAACAACTCTAGCCATCTCCTCTGTCTCACATTCAACTCCTTCAGCTTGAATAAGTATCGAAGGCTCTTGTGATCCGAGTACACCTCACACGTCACACCATATAGGTAATGCCTCAAAATCTTCAAAGCATGAACAACCGCTGCCAACTCTAGATCATGTACCGGATAATTCTTCTCATGGATCTTCAACTGCCTCAAAGCATAGGCAATGACTTTGCCATCCTGCATCAATACCGCTCCAAGACCAATACGGGAAGCATCACAATAGACTGTGTAAGGCCCTGATCCCGTGGGCAAAACCAATACCGGTGCCATAGTCAGAGCTGCCTTGAGCTTCTGAAAGCTCGCCTCACACTCATCTGACCACCTGACTGGGCACCCTTCTGGGTCAATTAGGTCATCGGGGCTGCAATGAATGAAAATCCCTCCATGAACCGACGGTAATAACCTTCTAACCCCAAGAAACTCCGAATCTCTGTCACCGAAGCTGGTCGAGGCCAATTCTTGACTGCCTTAAACTTCTTTGGGTCCACCTGAATACCCTCTGCTGATACAATATGACCCAGAAATGCGACCGAACTCAACCAGAACTCACACTTCAAAAACTTAGCATATAACTGACTATCCTTCAGAGTCTGGAGAACCACTCTGAGGTGCTGCTCGTGCTCTTCCCGACTACGGGAGTACACCAGAATATCGTCTAATCACGAACAAGTCTAGATAAGGCCTGAACGCTCGGTTCATCAACTCCTTAAATGTTGCTGGGGCATTGGTCAACCCAAATGACATGAATAAAAACTCGTAGTGCCCATACCGAGTGCGAAATTCTGTCTTAGGGACATCAGACACCCTAATCCTCAGCTAATGATAGCCAGATCTCAAGTCTATCTTTGAGAACACCCTTGCTCCCTGAAGCTGGTCAAACAAATCATAAATCCTCGACAGTGGGTATTTGTTCTTTATCGTCACCTTGTTCAACTGCCGGTAATCAATAAACATCCGCATCGAACTATCCTTCTTCTTTACAAATAATACCGGCACACCCCAAGGAGAAACACTAGGCCTGATAAAACCCTTCTCTAGTAAATCCTGCAACTGATCCTTTAACTCTTTTAACTCTGGCGGGGCCATGCGATACGGTGGAATGGAAATGGGCTGCGTGCCCGGAACTAGATCAATACAGAAATCAATGTCCCTGTCGGGCGGCATACCCGGCAGGTTTGAAGGGAAAACCTAGGGAAACTCCCGAATAATAGGAATCGAGTCAATAGAAGGAATTTCTGCGCTGGGGTCACGAACATATACCAGATAAGCTAAACACCCCTTCTCGACCATGCGTCGAGCCTTAACATAGGAAATAACACTGCGAGCGGCATGACCTGAGGTCCCTTTCCACTCTAGTTGGGGCAATTCTGGCAAGGCCAAGGTCACCGTCTTGGCGTGGCAATCCAAGATGGAATGATATGGGGACAACCAATCCATCCCTAATATAACATCAAAATCCACCACATCTAATAGCAGTAGATCAACACGGGTCTCAAGACCCTCAAACACAACCACACAGGAACGATGCACCCGGTCGACTACTATGGAGTCACCCACCGTGTAGATACATAAACATGTATGTCCAAAGCATAACTAGACATAGCCAAGCAGGGTGCAAAATAGGAAGACACATATGAATATGTAAGCCCAGAGTCAAATAGCACTGGCGCATCTTTATCACAAACCGGGATAGTACATGTAATATATGCACCTGAAGACTCAGCCTCTAGCCTGGTTGCTGGCTGGCCTCTACCTCCGGCGACCTGAACTCCACCTCTAAAACCTCTACCTCCACCTCTAACACCTCTGCCACCGCCTCTAGCTGGCTGGGCAGGCTGTGGAACCTCAGGTTCTTGAATCATAGCACGAAAACTCTTATGCTGGAAGTTGCCATAAACTTGAGGACAATATCTGACAATGTGCCTCGGATCACCACAAGTATGGCAAGACCTCGTCTGCTGCGGTTGAGCACCCCTCAACCTCGGGAAAACCCTCTTGTTGTGACCATACTCAATACACTCACAAAATCTACATGAATGCTGCAGTTCAGGGAACTGAGACTGACCCTGTCAGCCTGAATGACCACCTGAAGCACCATGAGTAACCTGGAGAGCTGACTGAAAAGGCTTGGGAGGATGGCCTCTACCATAAGAACCTCTACCTCCTGACGAGGTACCACTGAATCTACCCGAATGATGGGGCCTCTTATTCGACCTGTGACTACTTCTCTATAGCAGAGTTGTCTCAACTCTACGGCCCATACTGGCCGCCTCTTGAAAAGTGATCTCACTCCCGGCCTGAGCCACTATATCCGACTGACCTGCCGCCGCTGGCGGAACCACTGGAAGCAAACCCGCTCGAATGACACCCTCTATGAGGCCTACCAATCGGACTAGAGTGTACTGGATAATTGGGGTGGCAATGAACCCTTCTGGGACCTGATCTGGGCCCACCGAGACTACTGGGGCTGGAACCTCCTCCTCTAAATCAGCCTGAGGCTCCGCCACTAAAGCTGCTGCTGGGGGCTTGGACTGCTGCGTGGTAGAAGAGGAAACACGTGTTCTCGCCATCTGTGAAGGAACAGAGTAGAAATTCAACTGAGGTTTGAGAAACAGAACCACACGACAAGAAAGAACAAATGAGAGATTTTTCCTAACTTAATAGACTCTGGGGAACAAGTACAGACGTCTCCGTACCTACCCCTCAGACTCTACTAAGTTTGTCTGTGAGTTGTGAGACCTATGTAACCTAGTGCTCTAATACCAACTTGTCACGACCCGGATTTCCCACCATCGGGATCGTGATGGCGCCTACTCGTGGTAGCTAGGCAAGCCAACTTATTTACCTTTTCATCATTAAACAATTATCGTAACAATCTATAACATCGATATAAAACATTAATTCTAATAAGAACAATAGCGGAAGTCTGTCTGATAAATACGAACCAAAATGCGGAACAGTTAAATATATCCTCTACCCAAGATTTGGTGTCACCTTACTCACGAACTTCTAAGAATAAACTAAATACAAAGGTCTGAAAGAAATATAGCAGCTGTCTGTCTCAAAATAATGAGGCAACAGTCAAATAAGAGAAACATAAAAAAGAGACGCCGGGCCTGCGGACGCCTGTAAGGCTACCTCAGTCTCGTGATAATGAAATCCTGCTCCCGTACTACTGTTGCTGCTACTGCTGCTCCTCAAAACCTGGACATGTTCGAAAATGCACAGAAGTGTAGCATCAGCACAACCGACCCCATGTGCTGGTAAGTGTCTAGCCTAACCCTGGCGAAGTAGTGACGAGGCTAGACTGGACACCACATAAACCTGTGCAGTTATAAATATACGACGGAACATCGAATACAAGGCAATTAACAACATGGGAGGGGAAACATGCTAAGGGGAGATACAATATCATCAGTAATCCCAAGTAACAAACTAGAACAGCTTAGGCTCACAATGAACAAGGAATTAATACTTAATACAAACACATGGCATCAATAACTATTGCGGCGTGCAACCCGCTCCACAAATATCACTATTGTGGCGTGCAACCTGACCCATACCATTTACCAGATATCACTGTTGCGGCGCGCAACCCGACCCTCATATATCATTTATCAGGTATCACTATTGCGGCGTGCAACCCGACCCATACTATTTATCAGGTATCACTGTTGCGGCGTGCAACCCGACCCTCATATATCATTTGTTGCGGCGTGCAACCCGCTCCTTAATATCATTTAATAGTCTGACTCTCCAAACAACAGTCACAATTAAGGGACATAACAATAAGCAAACATTTGAAAAAATCCCGGCACAAGTTCAACTAAACATCCCGGCAAGGGAATAATCAACACGCTTTCTTTTTCTTACTTTTCTTATCTTATAATTTACTCTACCATTTTGAGCCAACGCTCCAAATCATCCAGTCATTTTATATACTTTCAATATTCGTATCACAATTCGATTCAATGCTCCCAACAATCAAATAATTATTTTACCATTNTCAACTCCTATTCCCTCAAGCTGGGGTTAAACCAAACACTTACCTCAAAGCCTTGAAATCCACTTAATCCTCAACCATCGCTTTACCTCGCGGTTTAACCTCCAATTCGCTCGAATCTAATCACAATTATTCAATTACTTTAATAAACACTATATGAATCGATTTGAATGCATAAAAATGATTTTCCCAAGTTTTTCCCAAAAATTCAAAAAATGCCCACGGGCCCACGTGGTCAAAACCCAAGGTTCGAACCAAAACCCGGTTACCCATTCCCCCACGAACTCAAATATGTAATTTGTTTTGAAATCGGACTCAAATCGAGGTCCATCTCCCCAATTTATAGAAAACCTAGGTTCTACCCAAAAATCCCCATTTTCACCTATGAAAATCCTTGATTTCAAGTGGAAAACATGTTTAATGATGTTAAAGATTGAAAGAATCGAGTAAAAATCAACTTACAAGTGATTTGGGATGAAGTTTGCTCTTGAAAAATTGCCTATGGTATTTGGGTTTTTAAAGAATGGTGAAAAGTGATGAAATTTTGACTAAGTATAAAAATTGCTGGGGTGCGGATATGGCAATTGCGAACTTTGGTTTGCATTTGCGAACTATGCTTGCCTGGGAATTGTGACATCTGGGATCGCATTTGTGAACTCAGGTCTAGCTACCTAGGTTTGCATTTGCGAACGTTCTATCGCATTTGCGATCAAGGCCAGCTCGCTTTTGCAAGCAAGGGCGTCGCATTTGCGACTACAGCCCATTATCCCAGACTTCACTTTTGCGAAGTATTGATCGCAATTGCGATCTTTCCCGGCCTTCCCCTTCTTCGCATTTGCGATGGTGCATTCGCATTTGTGAAGCTCGCATTTGTGAGGAATTTCTTCCCAATTGCGAAGATACTAGAACTGAGGAATACCAGCTTTTTCAAATATGAGAAATGCAATCCGATGCCTATCCAAAACTCACCCGAGCCCTCGGGGCTCCAAACCAAGCATGCACACAACCTCAAAAACATCCTACGGACTTGCTTGCGCAATCAAATCGCCAAAATAACATCATTTACATAGAATCAAGCCTCAAAACTCATGATTTTTCTTCTAAACTTTATAAACTTTCAAACTTGGAACTTATAGTCTGAAACACATCAAATGATGTCCGATTTCGACCAAACTTCACAGAAAGTGCTTAAACAATATATAAGACTTGTAGCGGGCATCGGAACCAAAATACAAGCCCCATACCATAGTCCTTTAATCAATTTTCATTTCCATTTTCCTTAATAATTTCATGGAAAAATTCATATCTCGGGCTTTAGACCTCCGAATTCGACTTCGGGCACATGCCCGAGTCCCATATTTTTCTACGAACCTTCCGGGACCGTCCAATCTCGAGTCCAGGTCCGGGTCCGTTTACCAAAAATGTTGACCAAAGTCAACTATAATCATATTAATATCAAAATTCTTCAAATTTTTCACAGAATTCACATATTTTAACATAAAAGCTTCCGGCTACGCGCTCAAAATGTGCACGCAAATCGAGGCAAGTAAAAATGAGATTTTCAAGGCCTCGGAAGCACGGAACGAGTGAGGAAACAGGTGATGACCCTTTGGGTCGTCACACTTAGGTACTACAATGAAAGACTAGTTAAAAAAATAAGGAAGAAGGTTTCAACCTATCATATTGACCTAAAGAAGAAATGATCTTGTAACAACAGTCTCACTACTACATCGTATGCACTCCGTAAGAAAGTGGCACCTACTTTGACTAATGAATAGGAAGTAAAATCAAAAGTAATATTCGAGATCATATGGGTTGCACAAAACTCTAGTATGTGTGGGAAGTATAACAGAATGGCCAAGAAAAGTAATTGTTTGAATTTAAAGACAACTGAGAAGGCATGAAATGAAATCTATTATGCTAGCAATTTAAAGGAAGATTGCGAGTAGTATAAATAGATATGTGTAGGTCAGAAGATAAATTATGGTAGAGTGACAAGGTTTAGGTAGATAGGAGTAAAGATAAGAAAATGTGAGTGAAAAGGTGACAATAATAGGTAAGTCTCGGAATTAAGCCCATCAAAATAAGAGAGTTGATGGTTTCTGTAAGTTATAAAAAGCTCAGTATAACCTAAATAAACTCAAAGAAGTTTAAAACTAGGAGAATTTAGAAGATATGGAAGGCTGCCCTAGTAGTAAAGTAAGGGTGTAATTATAATAAATGATAAAAGGATGATGTTTAGGCCTTCAATTGAGTAATGATTCAAAGAGGAGATTTAATGAATTGCACAGTACTAGAATCCCCCCCCCCCCCCAAAAAAGATGAATTATATTGGGATGCTATGAATTACGGTTATCTAAATATAGTATCGCCCCCAGGTGAATCAGAAAAATAACTTCAGATGTTCCCCGATAAGACGTGAGGCCTAGTAGTAATGTATTACGTAAAAAGTTTCAAATTATCAGTGGTAGATTATAGATCAATATTTAAGGTGAATCAACAATAGATGGATAAAAGTTACAATGTATGAGATAAGATTAGGATGTCATTCTTAAGATGAACAGTAATGAGGAAGCATTAAAGGACTTAGATTTATACATACAGGATACGCAACAAGAGTGTAAAATAGAGTTAGGTAGAAACCCTCGGCAATAATAAATCGAAGTAAGTGTTATGGTATAGCATGACCTGCCTAGATGTAGTAAATCCATAAGGATAGGTAACTGAGGCTCTGAAACAAAATATAGCAATGTTGATACCCAACTTTTTCCCGTATATTTTTGTATTCAAAAAATACTTTCAAAATAGCATATGTATGCATGTCTAAATATTTTATTATTTTTTTCTAATTTTTAAAAGATTTTCAAATCAATTTATTACCCTATTTTATCAATAAAAATCAATAATTGTTCCTCAAATTATTATTTAGGTGATTTATTTATTGTATTTTCATATTTATATCAAAATATAGCTAAGGTAAATTTTACACATTTTTTACAACTTTATTTAGCATTTTTAAAGCTAAATTGCATATAATTACAATATTAGCCTATTGTAAGAATTAATTGTGTTTATAATTACAAAATTGATTCAGTATTTTTTATTTAATATTTATATATTATTAATCAATTTATCACCTTTAATTTTGTTCCCAGAAATTATTTTTCCATTTTTATAAAATAAAAAGGTAAAAAATGGCTATTTAAATACTAGCCCTACTTATTTCAATTGTAGCCTAAATCAGCCTCCCAATTAAACCCAATTTCAAATCCCATTACCCGGCCGCTATCCTATGTTCACTCGACCCTCGACCCACTCAAATAACCCGTCTGGACATAGATCAACGGCTCACACTCATTCTTTCCTTTTTAATTTACCACCCCCCAAAGCCTAAATCATTCTCACCTAGATGCCGCCTTTGAATCCCTTCACTCCCTCAAACTCTCTCGAACCTTCTCCGAACCCTAGCCGCCTCCTACCATCTTTGGCTTCTAAAGCTGTAAGAGCCCTATACCCACCTCATATGGCTCATACGTGCCTGGTCTCTGATAATTCAGGGCCTGACCTTGCAAGTTTGTGTCCAGACCACTCTATCGATTCGAGGTTCCACGGTCATCTCTGGCCTTGCTCCGACGTACCATGGTTGTTTGAGCCTGATTCTGATCTCTCCGGCTCAGATCGGTGACCTTTCAAAGCCTTTCTTATTTCTAGGGTTCTTCTAAAACCCTAACCCTCCAAGGTTTTCTCCGATTCTCTTAGATCCGTTGTGTATTTGTGCTTTCCTTGAAGTTTTCAAATGATTTCCCTAACTTTTCTTTCAAAAAATTACTTTCAAAACCTTTCTTTTCCGATCTAGGGTTTTATGAAAGTGTTTTTATGATTTTCTTTGTCATTCGTGTGTATTTGCTTCTACTGTGTTCTTGTATCATGCTCTTGTATGTTTCTCTTACTGTGTTTCCCTATATTATGATCTCGTACGCTTTTCTATTGTGTTTTTGTGCTTTTTCTTCTACCATGTTCTTGTGTGTTCTTCTATTGTATTTTCTATACTACGTTCGCGTATGCTTTTCTACAATGTTCTGGTATTTTCTTCTACCATGTTCTGGTATGTTTCACCTACTATATTTTTCTACTGTGTTCTTAAGTATTTGCTATTTTCCTTCTACTAAACCTTGTTTGAGTTTCTTCTAAAAGGCCTTCTTAAGCATGTTTGTTCTACTGTTCTTAACAGTCTTTTCTCATTATGCTTCGAATTAGTTTCTTTCACTCTGTTTGCTTTGAACCATTCTGCTATGTTTGCATGTTACTTTGCTATCATGTTCCTCTTGAGTTCTGTTGCTGAAAGAAGCATGATAGAAGTTTCAGTTCTTTTCTAAAACCCCTAAACATGTTTCGATTCTATTGCTTGCCCTCTCATCCTTGCTTTGTGATTTGCCTAAACTAGGGTTTTTATTTTAGAACCCCTAACTCTTTCAGACCAACTTTGAGTTTGGACATCCGTGTTTGCATATGATTCTGAATTTTTACTAAACTCTTCTACACTGGATTTTCTATTGATGTCATGACAATTTTCTTTCATGCTTAATATGTCTGTATGCTCCTTATATATGGTGAACTTCCCTTCAAAGTGGTTTTCAAACTTTTGATTAATTCAGAATCCCTTCTAAATAGGTTTAATTGATTCCCTTTCCATTGTTTGTTTATTTCCCTTAAGTTAAAAAAAACCTTTCCCATTTTTTGACTTGGCTGTTAATTGATTTCTTTACCTTATTTGTACAAACCATGTACTTTGAAACCTTGTCCTTAAATAACCTTTTTATGTATGTGCCCTTAATTGCATGTTGTGCACAAAGTATTTATTCAATTTCTTTCCTTAATTGGTTTTCACCTGTTTGAATCTGAATCTCTTAATTAAAGGGAGTCTTGTATAATTGATTGACAATCAGTTCTTCAACTATTTTCTTACCTTATTTCTACCTTATTTTTTACACTATAAAAGGCACGACCCTTTTTTCACAAAGAGACAAGATTTAACAATCCTTCACTTCACAATTCACAATCTCTTCTGAACTCTTACTTACACATAATAGCACTCTCTTTCTTGTCTGCACTATGGCTTTTACAAGACATTTGCATTTTCTCTATTTGTTTCTTTGAAATTGGTATGTCCTAATTTAAGTTTCCGCATCATCACAATGTGTTTATTTACAGCTTTCGTATCCATGTCTACTATATTGTTTCTGTAGAGTTCAATAATTAAATTAATTATGCTAATATCTTTCTACCTGTTTTGTTGTGAATCCTTGCTCCCCTACCTTATTACCCTTATGTGTTTGTGAGTTGTGGCTTAAGGCATAGCAATGTGAGTTGTTGCCCATATATTAAGTTTGAACCAATGGGGGTCTTAACCTCTATATAAACAGGCTGGACGGTGTGCCAGCATATCCTATTACTGAGTGTGCCCATCAGCCTGCTTAGCTTTTGCTCTTGCAAATTCCCCTCATTCCCTATCCTCTATGTGTATTAATGTGAATTGCTTCCCTTTTCCTTTTTCCCTTTCAAAATTTCACTTTTGTACTTGCACTTTCTCTCTCTCTCTCTTAGTCTCTAAGTTCTGCCCCCCTCCTGTGAGCCTTGCCTTAGGACCTTGAGTTCCCTCTAAACTTGGACACTTGAGGGCTGGCCTTTCCACACTGCACTATGTCTTGATCTGGTAATGTATTTGGGGTGTAAGCACTGCCCAGAGTTCATGTGAGACTCTTAGGGAACTTTGACACACCCCCAAATGGGAGAAAGGCTTTGAAATCTGATCTTTGGAGTTGATTTACTTCATAATTCAGACAGGAAGTCTGAATCATGCTCTCCTTGGTTGTACTTTTAATTTCTGATATATTTTTCTTTACTTTATTTTCTTCCGGGCTGTAATAAATTTATAGTAAAACTCTTGGGGATGGCTAGTGAAAAGGAGGGGTAACCATGCATGCAAAAAGGGGTAGCTAACATGTCTATAGGATTTTTGATTTCCGCACTCTCATATAGCTAACATGTCTATAAGATTTCTGCACTCTCATGTAGATACCATGCCCATAGTATTTTTAATTTCAGCATTCTCATATAGATACCATGTCTATAGGATTTCTAAATTCAGCATTCTCATATGTAGATAACCTGTCTATAGGATTTCTGCATTCTTATATATAGATAACATGTCTATAGGATTTCTGCACTCTTCTATATAAATACCATGTCTATAGGATGCACATGCATGTAGAAAATATGCCTATAGGTCCTTTCTGATTCTTGCATATCCACTTCTCACTAGGCAAACGTGTTTATAGGTCTTAATAACCAAATGCAATCAGATGTCATGTTCATACAAAATCCAGCTTTTAGATGTCATGCCTATAGGGTTTTTCTGCATTTTTCACTATGTTTATTAATGTGTTCTAAAGTCGACAAATGCATAGAAAGCATGCCTACAGGAGTTAATCAAATCTAAATCACATCACTCGCTTATAAGTCTAAAACTAGCAGTAATAATTTATTACCAATAGCAGAACTTGTGCTTGTCTAAAACTCGCTTTTAACTGGCAACTTTTCTTAAATTAGTCTACAATCAGCTCATATTCTTGTTTCGAAAATCTGTAGATATCATGCCTATGGGTCTTTGTCTAACACTTAGGCAAGCCTTAGTATAAGTCTTATAAACTAAATCAGGTGTTATTAGCTACAACCAGCAAGCAGGCCTGATTCGGGCTTCTTAAATAAACTATGTAATAAATCAGTATTCCTCAAATCTTTAAGTTTTAATTAGACCTCAAACAGTACGTGCAAGCCATGCTAAACTATATGCTTTCTTTGGTTTAAAGGAGGTCTGTCTGAGCCTTTTATTCGTTTATATGCTTCCCAAAACTTGCTATTTGTGTTTTGTTTGTTGCCTTAGTATTTTACCTTTTGAAACCACAAATATCCTTCCTTTAGGATTAGTAGTCCCAAAGTACCTCTGGGATTGATAGGATTGGGATGGGTAATAGCATACAATAAGTAAACGAGACCATTCCGTGCTTTAATACCCTAAAGGGGTGGGAAAGGGTAGATATGGATATGATGACCAAGCGATAACATCACGCGTAGCCCCTCACTAAGGAGTGATTATCGGATGTTGTGTGGGGTGTTTCATATTATTAATAAACCTAGGACCCCCTTCCTTTTGTTCTTTTTTTCTTTAAATCTTTTTAAAATGTTTCTTCTAAGAAAATCAACTCTCTTTAATTCTTTCCGACTTTGTTTATTTCTAACCTTTATGAAAAAAAATCCCCTCTTATGTGAACTCTTACTTGCCTATTTGTTATTTGTACCTAAAGTCACAACAATAGCTTGGTCGGGAACCATGTTAGTGGATTCTGAGGGGTTCCTAACACCTTCCCCTTGGAATAATTTCAAGCCCTTACCCTATCTCTGGTTATCCAAAATCAAACTCTTCTAAAGTGTCCTAATGCACTTAAATCATTAGGTGGCACTCTTCAATTCCAAAAACCCAATTCCCAAAAGGGAACGAGTTGTCCTCCCAAATGTCATAAACCCGATTTCGCGAGAAAAAGGGGGCGCGACAAGTAATAGTCGTAAGTTCAACAAAGTACCTAGAGAAGGCTAAAAGCTGGAGGAAAAAGGAGAGAAGAGTTGCATAGGAACATATACAAATGACAGGATCGTACATGCTGCATTTTATAAGGTAGAAACAGTTACGAGATTGGAAGAATTCTGACAACAAGTCGTGGTGTGAGAAAGAGGCATAAGGGGGAAACTCCTTAGACTTTAGATTTATTCACAAAACAGTTGTCTAGATGGAAAGGGTGGTATTAAAGTATTTGTAACTGCTATAGGTTATGAGACTAGTAAGCGCATAAATCAACATTCGAGGATGAATGTTCTAAAGGCAGGAATGATGTTACACCCCATGTTTTCATACGTAAGAGTACGTCGTAAGTCAAATGAAGTAAGATAAAAAAATGAGATCATCTTTGAAAGTACAGAAATTAAGTTAATCATATTACCTTGGAGGTTACAAAAAATTAAGATCATGAATAGTAAGTACCAAAGAGGGTTGGAAAGCTTAGAAGCTAAACGAATTGAAGAAAATAAGTTTCACTGAAAGTCGAAGACTTTGGAATGTTATAACATGTACTTTTAGGGTGAGACTAGGGTGATTAACATGATAAGCAGGTTTATGTAATGAGTTATTTTAGTCGTGTGTTATGTTTTGAATTCAAGCAAGTTGTGGGAAAAAAGCTGACAAAGGTCATCACAAGTAACATTCATAACGTACTGAAAATTAGGTCAAATGTGGCAGAGCTTTTCTCTCAATATAATACAAGTTGTGAGTGATCCATATATCAAATCAAATATATACAAGTCTATTTTCTAAAGCATTAAACCATTTATCAATGCGACATCGTAGTGAGAAGATATTTATGTTTTCGCGAGACTCGCAAGCAGCTCCCAATGGGACCCACTTTGGTGGTGGACGACTCTCCAACCTTTAAAGATCGGGTCAAGGCTCATTTGGGTTCATTTATTCAACCCAACCAGACCCTATACTCTCCCAAAGATACTCTTAAATAGGTCTCCATGATTCTAGAGCGAAAACTAAAGATAAAAACATGAATCAAACGCTAGAAATCTCGTCGTGCTTGTGAGTTTCTTGTTCTTGTTACGGTTGCTGATTTTGGTGTGGTTCCAGCTCGTGTGGGGAGTTGTTTTAAGTGGTATATGTTCTGAAAAATACTCTTCTTAGGTTTTCATATCAACCCTACGTGATTTCAAGAATTTCAATGTCACGACCCAAATCGAAGAGAGTGCCTTACTCAAGAGAGTACCAACGTAATGTATCTTTTTTATCACACTATCAAGAGAAAATGGGCCAGAAGGGCTGTCGTGTGATAACCAAAATAAAACATAAGGGAATACTAGACATAGGACGACCCAAAAAGATATATAAGCTTATACATGTGACATACGGGCCTATAAGACCAAAATGATCATTCATGCACTGAACATAGGCCGACAAAGCTATACAATCTTTCATATAGATGACATTTGTCTACAAACCTCTAAGAGTACATAAACATCCTAAAGGTCGGTAAAAGGCCACATCATACCAATTAATACATGTCCAAATCATACTAACCAAATAGGCAATTCTAGAGCAAGTGGAGTGCACCAACAATGTCCGCTAAGCTGATAGCCTACTACGAGGATCGTGAACCTGTCTATCGACACCTGTGGGCATAAAAAGCAGTGTCTCGGGGCAAAAGAGACGTCGGTACGAATAAAGTGCCAAGTATATAAGGTAGGAAAGCATAAATAAGAGCAGTAATGTAGAGAGATAGAGGAGATACAACCTGTAGCATCTGAGCACCTCTGAGGGATACTGCCATGAAATGCATGATATATATATATATATATATATATATATATAAAAACTTTTAAAAACATATGCCTCTGCGGGCACCATCATCATCATATCTTACCTAGCCTCGAAGAGGACTCGATAAAAACGTACCTGGCGATCACAAGGCTTGGTAGAATCATACCATCATACCCGACCACGTAGAGCTCAGTACACCCAACTGATCAGTGGTTGCACAATAGGTGTCATACCCGGCCGACTATAGCACGGCTTAATAAAGTAAAATAGATACTATATATAATGCATCATGGACTCATGGAATCACATTCTAAACCTTTCGGAGTGACGTAAGACCGTTGTACCTTCAGTAAACATTATGGATATCCATACCATCAATATGAACCTCAATCGGATTCAAGGATCATACATACATTCTTAGAATAACTTTATAGGGAAAGAACAACATGGACAACCTTAGTTGCTAGGAGTAGATATGTTATGAAATAGCATATCATTTATGTTCGTTTAACTTTAGATCATGGCAAAAGAAATAAGGAAGTAACTTAACATACCTTAACTCGTTAAGTCATGAATACCTTCCAAGCAATTCTCCAAACAACTCAACTTAATCTACCATAGCATACGGAGATTCAAAATTAGTGTTGAGTAAAGGCTAAGTCCACAATTTAAACTAGTAGCTCATTTATGTAAATTTGGGCAGCATCTCCTATGTAACAAGGTCCTCCTCTAATACCATATACCAAAAATAACAACTAGAGAAATCCAAAAACATATAAATATGAATAACAAGACACCATATAACAACAACAAGTCAAAATTACTTCACGACGAGCGCCAAGCTTTGATTGGAATCTGTATGACCCATATCACCCCTTATAGAATTCATAAATTGACTTAACAGAATCATTAACATGATAATGAAGTCATTCATTAATTATTCCATCCTTATACCATATATTTATAACAAAGGAAACAATCCACAACTCCAATTATCTTCAATTAGCAACTTTATTCACTAGTTCATGTCTAGTCGATCCATTTAACTTAATCAACATCAAGATAAACTTAATCACATGCAAGAACACAGTACACATACCTCCTACAGTATCTTCAAGTCTAAATACAAGTTATATTTAGCTTACAACAGCCCTCAATAGCAGTACAACACCATAGAAGTGACTTAAGCTAATCCAATTATTATCTTGTAGTTTATCATCCTAACAACTTAACCAACATACAAGCTGTGAGCACGTGATTTTTACCCTAAGCAAATTATTCCAAAAATATCAAATAAAATAATTTTATAATTTTAAGAATTGTGTTGCATCTTTTATTAATTGGTCACATAATAACTCACATTAAAAATACAAAAAATGCGTATACATTAAGATTTTTAGTTTTTACACTTTTTAGTATTAATGCATTTTTGGGAAAAACAAATAGAAGAAAATAATAAAAAATAGTTCATTTTAGCTTTGATTGTTTTAATTAAAAAAATTACTACAAAATGGTTAGTAAAATAATTTTTGGAGTTTAATTAGAATAATTTTTAATTTTAATCTTAATTTTTCAGAAAATACAAATACAAATATTATATATATATACATAAATTTTTTTGGGCCAAAATACCCAACCCAAAATAAATACCCAACCCAAATAAAAAACCCTGAAAAAATCGGATATACACCCAAAAAAGAGACACGGAAATACCGTGTCTCTATATTCATTCTCTATCTTCGTTCTATATCTCTCTCTATGACCAC
>MU754887.1:163858-227578 GCA_026770625.1 Nicotiana glauca | reverse complement strand
GTAAATACGTCCACATGGACCCCATACAAATAATGTCGCCAAATCTTTAGTGCAAACACCACAACTGCTAGCTCTAAGTCATGGGCTGGATAGTTCTTCTCGTGATTCTTCAGCTACCTAGAGGCGTAGGCTATAACCTTGCTCCGTTGCATCAACACACACCCGAGCCCAACTCTCAAAGCATCACAATACATTACAAATCCCTCTGTACCCTCTGGTAGGACTAATACCGGTGTTGTTGTCAACCTTGATTTCAATTCTTGGAAACTCTTTTCACAAGCATCATACCATTGAAATTTAACTGCTTTATGCGTCAATTTAGCAAGCTCGCCCCGAGGTATATTTATGAATTTCTAACACATGCTCCTAACTTGGCACCACTGGATCCGGGTTTTTGAGTAGGGATTTCACGGGGCCTTACATTCTTCTTTTGTCTCGCTGAACTCAAGGGGAGGGTCTTCTAGTCTAGATAATTGGTCAGCTACCTGATTCTCTATTCCTTTTTCTATCTTTTATCTCAAGGTCAAATTCTTGCAGAAGTAAAATCCATCTTAAAAATCTAGGTCGAGCATCTTTTTTTGTTAAGAGGTATTTTAAAGTTACATGGCCATTAAAAATAGTGACCTTTGTTCCTATCAAATAAGAACGAAATTTATCAAATGCAAATACTACTGCCAGTAACTCTTTTTCTGTTGTGGCATAATTCAGTTGAGCCTCATTCAGTCTCACGACCCATTTTCCATAATTTGTCATGAAGGCGCCCGACACCATTGCCACGCCAGCCAATGCGGAAATGTGACTTAATTCTCATTTTACTTTAAAAAAAGGCAATTATAATAAGTTTTTGAAATAAAGGTAAGACCAGTAAAGATCATAATGTGTCAAAATGACAATACAACCCAAAATAAATGTCTACTACTATGTACCAGAATCCGGTGTCACAAGCTACGGGTGACTAGTAGAATATACACAAAAGAATAATACACTATCCTACTGTCTAAATCAGGGTAGACAGAAACAAAATATAGACAAAGACTACTTCGGCTGCGAATCATCATGAAGTACAAGCAGCTCACCGTAGAAGACCCAAATGTGCTCACGGGTACGCACCAGAATGATGTCCAGATCCACCTGCCTCAAACCCTGTACATTTAAGTACAGAAGTGTTGTATTAGTACATAAACAACATGTACCCAGTAAGTATCCTGTCTAATCTCGAAGAAATAGAGACGAGAAGTCGACTCGATACTTACTAAGGCCAAATATTATATATATATAAGTATAATGTGTTCAAATCATGTAAATTACAAGTATCAACAGTTTATGGCAAGTGGCATAAGTCAAGTACTTCACTTCATTAGGTTTATGATTTATCATTTTGGGACAATAGCAACACAAGCAAGTATAAGATTCCCCATAATTAAACATACGCACATAGTACCGAGGCGACGGCCTGAACTAACAGAAAGAAACTGTGCACTTGCCGAGGGTCGACGACGCGCCTGTAGATGCATCTATTCATACCGAGGCGATCGGTCCGATCCACAAATATCAGGCAATACCAAGAATACGCACAAAGGCACATTTAGAGTCAAGTATACATACAATTTTCAACAAGTGTGCATGTTGCTTTTATTTTTTTTCAAGTCTCTAACACCTCCTAAATGATCTTATTAGACAAATAATATGGAGATTCTCTTAAATAAAGCATGATGTGAGTCCTAAACTACCCGGACAATCACATAGTAGTATGTACGCACGAACTCTCGTCACTTGGTGCATACGTAGCCCCTGCATTTAGCAATAATTATTCATTCATTAATCCTATGGGGACAATTCCCTCTTCCAAGGTTAGAAAGGAGACTCACCTCGCTCCGAAGCACACTTCCAATATCAAGAACAAGCCCAAACCCTCGATTCGTAGCCGAAAGTGCACAAACTAATTAAAATAAAGGAAGAACTAGTCGATAAAGGCTTACAAGGTTGAATTCTAACTATTTAAGTGATTTCCCAACCGTTCCTACAAGTTTCCTAAATTCCAACCCCGGACCCACGTTCCTAGATTCCGAGATTTTTGAAGGAAGTTGTTCTCTATCACCTAAGGATCACAAATATGTGATTTCTAGTTCATTACATAACAATTTCCATGCTTAAATCTTAGTTTTGCTAAAACCCTAGGTCTAGCTCTAACCCTTGATTTTTACTAAATTTTAGTGTTTAGTCAACCTAATGTTCATGTATTTAAGCTAAGGATGAAGAGAAATTACTTACCTTACCAGGCTATGTGGAAATCCTCTCTTGGAAGCACCCAAATCGCCTAAGTGTGGAATGAGAAATGATAAAAATGGCTTTGGGTTCGAATAAAATGAACCCTTCTGCCCAGCTGCTTCCGCTTCTGTAGAAATGGGCCGCTTTTGCGGAAAAGACCAAAGAAGCCTGGACCGCTTTTGTGGTTAGGCTCCCGCTTCTGCGAGTCCGCTTCTGCGGACGCCTAACTGCTTCTGCTGTACTGGGCCTGGGGAAGTTGGACCGCTTCTGCGGTCTGGGTCCGCTTAAGCAGGACCGCTTCTGCGATAGCTGGGCGGCTTCCGCGGTTTCTCCTGGGCTTGGCCCCTTCCTCTTTTGCGATGAGAAGGCCGCATCTGTGGTACCGCTTATGCAGTCTATGAACCGCATATGCTGTTATGACAGAAGCAGCAAAAGCTGCAGCCCTTCCTCAATTTCAAACTTCACTCGAACCTCTCTCGTTTGACGCTCGGAGCTCCCGAGCCCCGCCCGAACATACCGACAAGTCCGAAATCATGAGGCGGACCTACTCGAAGCCTCTAAACTCTCAAAACAATGCTAAATCCAGGAATCAAACCCCAAAACCAAATGAACCAAATTATTGAACTTCAAGTTCTAAGTTTTCTTCCAACGGGTCAAAACGCCCTTAAACTACTCGGATTGACACCAAATTTCACATGTAGGTTTAAACTGATATTCCGGACCTGTACCAAGTTTTGAAATCAAAATCCGAGCCCGATACCTAGGAAAACAATGATTTCTTGGTTTATTTAAATCTTTAAAACTTCAATTTAACAATTTCACAGAAAAATTCATTACTCGGACTAGGGACCTCAGAATTCGATTCCGGGCATACGCCCAGGTCCCATATTTTCCCACGGACACTCCGGGATTGTCAAATCATGAATCTGGGTCCGTTTCCCAAGAAAGTTGACTGAAGTCAAACTTGCCCTTTTTAGAGAAACTTAAAGAAGAAAATGAATATATTCTTACTCAAAACTCTTCCAACTTCCGAACCACCCGTCCCCACAAGTCATAATTTATTTAAAGCAAGTGCGGGAAGTTTTATTTAAGGGAACGGGGTTCTAAAACACAAAACGACCAGTCAAGTCGTTACATTCTCCACCTCTTAAACAAACGTTCATCCTCGAACGGACATAGAAAAGTACCTGGACTGCTGAATTAGTGGGGATATCTGCTCCGCATGTCCTCCTCGGACTCTCAAGTCGCCTCCTCAACCGGTTTGCCCCTCCACTGGACCCTTACCGCGGAAATCCTCTTGGACCTCAACTGGCGATCCTATCTATCAATAATGGTGACTGGCTCCTCCTCGTAGCCCATGCTCTCATCTAACTGAATGGTACTGAAGTCCAACACATGTGATAGGTCGGCATGATACTTCTGAAGCATCGATACATGGAAAACTAGATGAACTCCAGAAAAACTGGGAGGTAAAGCAAGCTCATAGGAAACCTCTCCAACTCACCTCAATACCTCAAAGGGACCAATAAACCTTGGGCTTAACTTTCCTTTCTTTCCAAACCTCATAATGCCCCTTCATTGGCGAGACTTTGAAGAGAACCTTCTCGCCAATCATGAATGATACATCATGCGCCCTCTGATTCGCGTAACTCTTCTACCTGGACTGAGCTGTGCAAAGCCTCTCCTAGATCAACTTTACCTTATCCAAGGCATCTTGAACCAAATCTGTACCAAGTAAATTAGCCTCACCAGGCTCAAACCACCCGATAGGAGAACGACAACGCCGACCATACAATGCCTCATACAGGGCCATCTCTATGCTAGACTGATAACTGTTATTATATGCAAACTCCACCAAGGGTAAGAGTTGATCCCACTGCCCTCCAAAGTCAATCACACATGCCCTAAGCATATCCTCTAAAATCTAAACTGTCCGTTTCGACTGCCCGTCGGTCTGAGGATGGAATGCTGTGCTAAGATCTACACGGGTCCCCAAATCACTCTGAACAACTCTCCAAAAATGGGAAGTAAACTGATGGCCTCTGTCTGATATGATGGAAACCGGCACACCGTGCAACCTAACTATCTCTCGAATGTAAATCTGAGCATATCTCTCCACTGAATAAGTAGTCACCACTGGAATGAAGTGGGCCTACTTGGTCAACCTATCCACAATAACCCACACTGTATCAAACTTCCGCAAGGTCTGTGGTGGCCCAACCACAAAATCCATGGTGATGCACTCCAACTTCCATTCCGGAATGGGCATCCGTTGAAGTAGTCCACCTCGCCTCTGGTGCTCATATTTGACCTGCTGGCAACTCAAACATTTAGCTACATACTCCATGATGTCCTTCTTCATCCTCCGCCACCAGTAATGTTGCCTCAAGTCACGATACATCTTTGTGGCACCCGGATAAATGGAGTACCTCAAACTATGGGCCTCCTATAGAATCCTCTCTCTCAAGACATCAATATTAGGAACACACACATGACCTTGAAGCCGTAAAACACCATCCTCGCCAAGAAGTCTCCTTGGCACCTCCCTAAAGTACCTGTCACACCTCCTTTTTCCGCTACTGCACCCCGTAAAGGGTGTAATAAGGGGAGTTTTTCCAATTAAAGGACAATGGAAATGGGATTTATTATTAAGAGTTGGAGTCGCCACTTGAGAGATTATGGTGTCCCAAGTCACCAGTTTGAATCCCGAATCGATAAAAAAAATGACTCCGTATTACAGTCTACGAATCAGAAATTCGGATAAGGAAATCTCTTAACCCGGGAGAAGGTGTTAGGCATTCCCGAGTTCCGTGGTTCTAGCACAGTCGCTTAACTGTTATATTCAGCTTAATTATCTGATTTTAGTACATCCTCTCACCTACGTGCATTTTTACCTTTAAATCGCTTTTGATTATTATTATTTTATAAAAATTGCAACGTCGCGAAAATGCATCTCGAACCACGTCACATCTATGTACCTGTGAGTATTGACATATTTCGACTCCGTTGAAATTTAGATTTGGGTCACATAAATGTGCACTCGAATTTAAGAAAGTAAATTATTAAAAGTGCGCCTAAAGCGACTAGCGTATTATTATTTTGGGGAAGGCCATGAAATTTTGTTAAACGGCCCATCCCGAAGTCTAAGTAATTAATATATACATTTGTGAGGGCCCCGCAATTTGTGCGTTCTATTTGGCGAGGCTCATCTCGTTTATTTTAAGAGGGCAATCCTAAAGCGAGTATGATCTTCTATGTTCATTTGTCTCTAATAATACAAGAAATGTCCTAATTAGCCATGGTTCAAGATTTAGTACTTAGGCCCATTAAACTCATGTGAAATCAAATCTTTTAATCATTCTTGCCTATAACGGAAAATAACGTTTGCCTACTTAAACTAAACGAACATTCGACCATTTGAATTTACAGATTAAGAACATGTTACTCTGTTTATTTAACTGATGATGGATCCTTAAGTTCCAATAGATGCTAGATGGAATTTTTAAACTAAGTGACTTGATTAATTGATTCTACTAACATTAGTGAATAAGTTGGTTGTTTCAAGTTTAAGTAAGCTATTGATATTAACCACTAACATGCAATTACTTGTTCCCACGTCTAAATAGTGAGCTTAAAGAATAAAGGTAAAGGCATCAAATACTAGCATCTTTGGCTGTAAAAAAAACATGCTTAACCTGAAACCGGAAGAAGCACCACACGTGGAATTCTATATTAATTATAGGTACTAACAGTACTGATATTCGATTTTATCTCAATGTTAACTGAAGTCAATACTAAACTATACTAAGTCTATGACTAATGAACACACATTAACTGTAAAAGATAGTCTTAATTAGGTACAAAAACTTCACAATCTGCATTTTTCATTGAGTTATGAATCAAAATTGGACTATACAACTACTTATCACTTATCTACTAAACTACAACTATAACATCCAACAAACAAATGCCCGAGCATTTTGCCTTTCATGTTTACACCTTATAGCTACATCAAATTGAGTTCAGTTGTGTACCTGGTATTGGAAAACACAAAAAGAGGAAGAAGGAGTGATCAGCAGTAGTAATAACACAGCACAGCAGAGGCAACAACAACAGATAACCAACTTCAAACAACCAATATAGCAGTAATCCACAGCAACACAAACTGACCAGAAACCCAGTAAAATCAAACTAGAAATGCCAATAGCAATACCAAACAAACAGACTTGACCAAGAGATGCAATGAAACAGTGTGTTTTCTGATTTTCTGTTCTTTAAACTCTCAAAGAAGAACAACTCTCAAGAACTCCACTCTTTGTTAACTGATTTCTCAACTGTCTAATTCTAGAAATACCAACAGCAAACACCAAACAGAACATGCCACTAATTGAAACCCCAAACCCTTTAAAATCAAACAAGAAACCCCCTGAATTTCAATGAAACAGTGACACTACTAACGCTAATTTTCAACAGTAAAAAGAAAACCTCACTCTTTAATTTTTTAGACTCTCAATCTCTGACCTTTTTTTGCTTTCAAAAGCCAGCCCCCTCAAAGATGGTTTCAAAAGCCCCATTTATATCCAAAATAGGCCTGCTGAAACATAGCTTTCTAAACCTCAAACTAATCAAGAACATTCTGCCCATCCCTTCTAACACCCCACTCCTAAGTGTCTTTTGTTTTCTTTTAAGTTACTTGTACCCCACTATTATGTGTCCCCCTCTATTCTTTATTCAATGGTTATGGCCCTATTATAATATCCAATTACCATCCCATGCCCTTATGTTTCCCAAACCACTATTAATAGATAAAACAATAGTTTAATAGTCACCTTAGCACTCTACTGCAGACCACTCAAGTTTGAACAATCTTCAAACTTTCAGACTCCTCAAAATGCCCTTGAAAACCACTGTGATTTACCCTACTCCTGATTCTGCACCCTATCAGCTATAACCAATGCTCTTAAGGGGGCGACCTAACAACTGAATCAACTAAGGCTGAATATGAACTCAAGTTCAATTCATATCAGACCCCAAACATTGTTATCTAACTCATCACACTCAAACAACAATTGAATTCAAACCAGATCAAACAACATGACAATAAGATGAAGGATACAACGATTCACGGAATAAACTAACATAATTCCACATTAAACCTAAATACGAACAAGGAACACTGTAAATACATTGAATGAAAACAATGAATTCATATGAAAAGTTACGACACAGGTGAAACACTTGGAACTAATAGTAATTTGACTAATTCGACAAGACATACCACTATTTTATACATGGGAATAGCCACAGTTTTATACAAAACTTACTGCTACTGACTAGTTTGAATCATTCAAACAAAATAAAAGAAAGAATAAAATCCAGAGTAAACATAAGAACGGTAGATTCTAAACAAAATAAGAAAGGGGTACATAACGAATCTAATGAACAAAAGAAATCAGAAATAAAAGCAAAAGAAAACGGAAACCTACCATTTCAAGGTCGGGGCTCGAACCTTCAAAAATCTTTTGGACTTGGAGCCAATACAGACCCAGTCGAGTGTTCTTGAACAAGAACACTCAACTATGGTCTATTTGACCTCAAATCCTGGGACAGTACCTTGCGCTTGGCTTTGAAAATCCTTGATTCGACACTTTTCAGAACCATTCGAGGGCAAGAAAACACAGTTCATGGAAGAGGGAGTTGAAGTAGTTACGGGGTGTGATTTTGGGGCGGATTGGGCGACCTAGGGTTTTGGGGTCGATTCTTCAATCTAAGATTCGAAGAGTTCTGTCATGATTCGAATAAACAAGGGTCATAGATGTGGACTGAGGAAGGTAAGGTGGAGCTGAGGTGTGAATTTGAGGGTCATCGGAGCACCGGCCGCCGGATTTCATGCGAAGGGGAAGGGTGACGGCTAGGGTTTCGTGGGGGTCATCTCTGAGAGCTCTGAGAGAGAGACGAAGGGGTGAGGGATTTGGTTTGGGGGGGGGGCGGAGGGTCTCAGGCGGTTTGGTGTATTAAAATGAGAGGATTAATGTGAGCCATTGGATTACAAAATTCCAACGGTTGTGATCAATTGACCATGCAAAATGGTGCCGTTTTGGTTAAGCTTTGAGACCGAGTGGGAACGGGTCGGGTGGATACGGGGCATGGAGAGATGATCTTGGTTGGTCCATAGATTGGGTGTGTGATTGGGCCTGATTTTAATTCAAAATTGGCCCAGTCCGATTTTTCAACTCTTCTTCTCTTGTTTCTTCTTTTTCTTTTATTTTCTTTTTTATTCCTAATTACCAAAAATTCTAAAATAAATTGTAAAACCAAAATTAACTTAAAAGTACTAATTGACCCTTAATAATAATTATCACACAAAATTAAATACAAAGAAAATCACACAATTTGACATCAAATGCTAAAATGCAAAGTACATTATTTTTGTAATTTTTTCATTTTTGACATAACAGACTTAATTACACCTAATTGTAGAATTAAATCCTAAAATGCAGATGCGATATATTTTGTATTTTCATTAGTTTAAACAAATAAACATACACACGCAAACACAAGAATAAGAGAAAAATAACACGAAATTCACAACAATTGCAAACAAACAAAAAATTATTTTATTTTTGAATTTTTGGGAGTAATTCTCATATAGGGCAAAAATCACGAGCTCACAGCTTCCCCTCTTTGCCCGTAAACACGAAGAGTTTGCGTGCAAAGACAAAGTGAGCGAATATGAGCGTTTTTTGCCCATTTGAGTACTCCGTGTGAAGCATTTTTGAAAGTTTTGACCGAACCTTTGCTTCAAAAGGTCTCCTACATATCCCTGGCTAAAAGGGAATCGGGTCAATGTAGTTCGGGAAGTTTTGGTAGCTAGGACTACCATGAGACTGTGGTTTTGATGTTACTGTTGTTGTTGCTACTGCTACTACTTACCGACCTCCTTATTACACCGTGCTAAACAGAAAATAAGAAGCTAGACTAAACTATGAATTACAAAGTCTTATCTAGATCTTCAGCTTTCTCTTGCATCTCTTGTTGCCTTGTTGTCTTGTTGATTTGTGTTTCCTCCGCTGTTTCTTTACTTCTGACTTGACTTGTGGTCTTCCTTGTGATTTCTGAAGTGGGATTTATGCTGGGGATTTTTGCTGTAACCCTCTGCTTTACTGACTTCAAACTTTAATGTATTCCTCTGTTATATGGGCGGGCTCCCAACTTCAAAACTTGAAATATAAAGACTGAAATGTATTCCTCTGTTATATGGGCGGGCTCCCAACTTCAAAACTTGAAATGTAAAGACTGAAATGTATTCCTTTATTATATGGGCGGGCTCCCTACTTCAAAACTTGAAAATGTAAAGACTGAAATGTATTCTTCTGTTACATGGGCGGGCTCCCAACTTCAAAACTTGAGAATGTAAATACTGAAATGTATTCCTCTGTTATATGGGTGGGCTCCCAACTTCAAGACTTGAGAATGTACAGACTGAAATGTATTCCTCTGTTATATGGGCGGGCTCCCAACTTTAAAACTTGAAATGTAATGACTGCACTGTATTCCTCTGTTATACGGGCGGGCTCCCAACTTCAAAACTTGAAATGTAAAGACTGCAATGTATTCCTCTGTTATACGGGCGGGCTCCCGACCTCAACCAATAATTTTGAAAATAAAACGCATTTCCTCTCTTCAGGCAAAAGGTCCATCGGACTAAGATTTTTTTATCTTAAGAGGAAATTCATCGGACTAAGATTTTGACTCTAGGAGATAATCCATCAGACTAGGTCCATTTTTGGGTGATCTCAGGAGAAAGATTCATCGGACTGAGATTTTGACTCTAGGAGATAATTCATCAGACTAGGTCCATTTTGTTGCGATCTTAGGAGAAAGATTCATCGAACTAAGATTTTGACTCTAGGAGATAATTCATTAGACTAGGTCCAATTTCATGTTTTACTTGAAACCTTCCAATTATTACTTCCCACTTCTTATTGTTTTATCTGAAATTTTCAATTGTTACCTTTCACTTCTTATTATTTTATCTGTAACTTTCCAACTATTGCTTTTAATTTTTCAATTATTGCCTTCCCCCTTTTGTTATCTTATCTGGGTCTTTCCGGCTGTTGCCTTCACTTCTTTGTTGTTATCTCTTCTAAGTCTTTCCAACTGACTTCTTATTGTCTTAGGAGAAAATTCATCAGACTAAGATTTTCTTTATGTCTTGGGAAAAATTCATCGGACTAAGATTTTTTCATCCTTAGGAGAAACAATTCATCGGACTAAGATGTTTATCTTAGGAGAGAAATTCATCGGACTAAGATTTGTTCATCTTAGGAGAAACAATTCATCAGACTAAGATGTTTATCTTAGGAGAAAATTCATCGGACTAAGATTTTTTCATCTTAGGAGAAATAATTCATCAGACTAAAAGTTTTTCATCTTAGGAGAAACAATTCATCGGACTAGGATTTTTTCATCTTAGGAGAAACAATTCATCGGAATAAGATGTTTATCTTAGGATAAAATTTATCGGACTAAGATTTTTTCATCTTAGGAGAAATAATTCATCGGACTAAGATTTTTTCATCTTAGGAGAAACAATTCATCAGACTAAGATTTTTTCATCTTAGGAGAAACAATTCATCGGACTAAGATTTTTTCATCTTAGGAGAAACAATTCATCGGACTAAGATTTTTTATCTTTGGAGAAACAATTCACCGGACTAAGATTTTTATCTTAGGAGAAAATTTGCACTGCTTTGTTCCTGTTACATACAAAGAAAATTTTTGTCAATTTTGAAAATGGTGGTCGGTTAATGACATTTTTGCTGGGGATGATTTCCTCCTTCCCTTAAAACTTGTGTTGTCTTCCCTCGGAACTGCTGAGGATAATGCTGCTGGGGAATTATTTACTTATCTGCTGGGGATAGTACTGCTGGGGGAATCTCCTTTATTCCCCTTCTTCTTCTTTTCTTCTCTTTTTTTTTCAAAACTACTTGCTTCAAAAATTTTAATTTCTCTCAACACTGTTGTGGATAAAAATGTTATCAGTTGGGGATAACGCTGTTGAGGATAATGCTGATGGGGGAAATTTTCATTCCTTCATGCTTTATTCTTCTGAGAACTGCTGGGGATACAACTCATTTCATTAAACTTGTTATTTTCTTTCTTTCAACACTATTGGGGATAACACTGGTTCAAAGACCACTTCCCGTGTGTCATCTGGCTTCTTCTAAGGCTACTTCACTTCAAGCTGGTGCTTTCCTTCCTCCAAAATTGATTTCCAGAAAATTTTCAACATGGAAAAAAAATTTTGTGCCCCAGTTTGATAATCTTCCTCGTCTTATGCGTCTCTGCCATCAATGACATTTCCTTTTTCCTGCTTCAAATCAAAGAAAACTTTTTAGTATAAAATGCGGTGGTTGGTTGTGATGCTCCTGCTGGGGATGGTTCTCCTTTTCTCCTTCCCTGCTTTGCGTTCCATTACACTATCAAAACTTGCTGGGGATGATGTTATTTGTTGGTCTTAGAATGACTTGCCCTACTTTGCGTCGTCTGGCCATCTTGAAACTCGGTCGATAACTTCCTTCCCTCTTGACGATTCTTTATTCACAAACTTCTCACCATTGTTTTCCACTTTATCTTCTTATCTGACCCCGTATCTTTTCCATGACAGCTGGTTCCGCTTGAGGATCTTGCATGTTTTACTGATGAACCACTTTCTTCGTTCATCCGCGTCACTGAAAATACCTTTTCTGCTGGGGATATCCCTCTTCTTTTGTGGCATAGCTCGAGAACTGGCATTTCCTCGACCTTTGAGTCTCATATGAATTTCCAAATTATGACCATCGCCTTCTGCATTGTTCTTCCTTGATTTTTTCACTTGCCGCCTTGAGGTCTATAACCTTTGATTTCTGCGGGGGATATCCTTCTTGACACTGGTCCATCCTTTTGTCAATCTCATTTTGCTGGGGATATATTGACATTGGATTTACGATTGTTCCTTCCTGACTTATACCACTTGGATGCTCTAATCAGATCTCGTCTTGCATAATTGGAAAGCTGATGGCAAATTTTGAAGTCATTTCTCACTTGTTTTGACCAAACAGACTCTGTTGGGGAATTTTTCAATGAAAGGAGAAAGATAAAAAGGAATAGAATAAAAGACAAAGTAAAGGGATGACTCTCTAACAAGAAAACTATAAAATAAAAACCTATCAAACGCGAATACCAACTCTACTGGTCATGACATGAACATGTGGCCTATCCTCCGTTGTTAATCGTCTTTGATAATCTTCGCTTGGTGATTTACCATATGATTCACAATCTTTAATCGACTTGTAGTGCCCGAAGGGTTTTCAGTATCAAGACTCTCTCATTTTGGCCTTTCTCTCAACTCACAGTCGCCTCAAGGTGCCCGTGAAGGTTTTCACCAATAAGACTCTCTCTCATTTGTATTACTTTTCAGCTGGGGATCGGGGTGTCGCCGATAAGACTCTCTTTTTTATTTCGTTTCTGCAGGGGACCGGAGTCTTTTCTGCTGGGGGTCAAAGTGTTATGCC
Source organism: Nicotiana glauca (assembly GCA_026770625.1). Classification (NCBI taxonomy): domain Eukaryota; kingdom Viridiplantae; phylum Streptophyta; class Magnoliopsida; order Solanales; family Solanaceae; genus Nicotiana; species Nicotiana glauca. Next base: position 214,754 of record MU754887.1, on the reverse strand, counting down.
CACCGATAGGACTCTTTCATTTGTCTGACTTGGCATCTTTCGCAGACTGATTAGAAGGTCTTTCTGTGGACCGTAATGTGGGATTTTGGATAGGCTAGAAAGAAAGGGTATTAAAGGCTCAAAACAAAACAACTCGGGTTCAAAATTACAACCTTTGGAACTACATTTATTTACAACAAACACAACTTCTGCCCCAGTTTCTTGCTTGGGGATTTTTATGATTTTTTGTTACACTATGACCGAGGTGTGAAGCGCCTACGTATCCTCTTTGAGGAATCAGGTCAAACGTAGTTCCCAATTCCTTGTTGTTTTCCTTTTAACTTATTTATTAATTTTCTTTTTCTTTTACTTTTCTTTATCTCTTTTTTGTTGCTTTGTTGTTTTCTTTTCTTTCTCCTTTTCTTTTCTTATCATTCATGTTTGTGTTTCTACTCTTTGCTACCGATTCAGAAAGAGGGATATAAAAGAAAACCCATAAGGCTCGAAGGGTTAACGAAGGATAAAGTATTTAGGTAGCAGAACAAAATGACTTCGTCATTCTAATCTTCCAAACATGCCAAGCACAAACAACGTGATTAATCCGCCATTCCTAACACATTCGCCCTTTCCATTTGTCAATTTTGAAGAATTATTGGACCACACTCTCACTCTTATTATCTTGACAATTTTGGGCAAACTTGTCTTTGATTTCCAACTGATGCGGCATAACATAAGGTTTCTTTATGTTCTATCAACCCCAGTTTTACATGGTTCAGGCTTCAAATGATCTCAATCTGTTCTTATTTCACTTAAGTGCCCCTATCACCTTCCAATAGTTTTATGATTAACTTTTAAGATTAGGCCTATAACTGTGCACGCATGTCATGTCACTAGAGTCGGAAGGAGAAGAACAATAAAAAGGAGAGGACCAAACAAAAGAAAATGTCTAAAAATAATGGAAAACAGAGAATTGCATTAGACAGACAGGGAAAGAGTTTGTACAACAAAAACAAGCACAATAAACTGGGTACAACCCTTGGAACAAACCTAGACAACACCAAATGATATACTATGACCAAAGGAAACTGGACAAAATAAAATGATAGAAGGGTTTGATTTACAAGACAATATCCAGATTACAACCTTGATATAATCTGGACAACAGAAATGATAACAAAATAAGCCACCAAAAAGTCCACTCTGGTTGATCAAGAAATGGAGATTCTTCCCAATTACCAAGCACAACCTCTTAGCCACCGACTTCTGCTGATTGGTTCCTTTGAGCATGGTCTCACAATCACGGATCGGGCTTCTTAAGTTCCCCTCCCTTGTGTACCAATTCGATCATGTGGGTCTCATGGTGAGATGGAAATGGATTGTGGTTAAGTTTTGGCGCCTGTGGGGCCCGAACTTCAATTCAACGAGTGTCGATAAGTTCTTGAATAGCTGTTTTCAACTTCCACTACTTTTCCGTGTCGTGCCCAGGTTCTCCTGAACAATATTCACAACTCACCGAGTGATCAAGATTTCTCGGAAGAGGGTTAGGAAACTTAGCTTCGACCGGATTCATCAGTCCCAGCTGCCTCAGTTGGTGGAATAAACTAGTGTAAGACTCTCCTAATTGAGTGAAAGTCTTTGGCTTCTGCGTCCTGTCATTCTTGAATTTTTGGCTCGGACAAAAACCTGTACCTGCGGGGTTCCTATGCGCTCTTGGAGGTGGATAGGCATTTTGTGGAGCTGGGTATTTGAAAAGTGAAGTATGTCTTTGGGAGTCCAGTAGAGAGACGTAATGGCCTTGGGAATTACAAGGATATCCACGGGGTTGATATAGAGACTGTGGGCGTTTAGCCAGGACGACCACTGGACCTTGTCGTTGGGGAGGTTCAACAACATCTTTTCTTTTAATGGGAAGACTATCCCGAGCAACCTGCTCACTCCATCTGATCCAGAACTCCTCGAAATCTTCTTTTGGCTTCTCCTCTATCCGAGATATGGAGGAGTGGTCTGAGACGATGTCTATATTCTTCTGGAAGTGTCACACAAAGTTTTGATTCATGTCATCCCATGTATTCCACTTACCGACATCTTGACGATCATACCATTCCAAATCTGCCACAGTCAAGCTTTTGCGGAAGTATGCCAGTAATAAATTGTCTTTCTCGCCAACATTCCCCATTTCCTTGCAGTACTCCCTTAGATGGACGACCGGATCTTCGCATTCCTTGAACTTTGATACTTTAATCCTTGATAGCAGGCAGACGTCAGGGAGTGTACCCAACTTCTCAAAACCTGGAGGAAGAGTGACGGAACTACTAGGGTGATCGGGAGATGCCAAATTTCGGGTAAGGACATCATCTGAGAAACCAGGCGGTGGCGGTATGGGTGCCTTCCCAACCATCCAAGCCTGATACATGTCTGTCACATGATGTCTCAATATTTTCACTTCTTCTACCAACCCGTTGTTCTGTTCAACCAGTTGTCTTCGGGCATTGGTACCAACCCACTCAGTTCTGAGGTTCTCTATTGTCTCTTGGCTTTGTGTTGCAGGGAAGCGTCACTTTAGAACCACAACCAACCACCCTTCTGTTATGAATTCAACAAACTGAAGCCACCACGTTAGCGTTAGGGCATTTGACATAAGACTGGTAAACACACATTAAGGATGCAATGCACCTAGGTTGTTCACCCTTTCTATCATGCATTTGCTTCAGTTACGTGCGTCATTCCGGCTTCTTATAATTGTACACCTTTTGAACGCCTCTCAATTCTTCCTTCATTTTCTTTGTTTCTCGTTTTCTCTTTTCTATATTTTTTTCTTTTCTTTTTGATGGTGGTCGAATCTTATGTAGATTTCCTACGTATCACGTCCCCACATGAATCAGACCTTGTGTAGTTCGGGCAGATAAACAGCAAACAACAATAAAACATTTTTGGAATTTTCAATTNACAACCAACCACCTTTCTTCACCATTCAAAACAAAACATGTTAGAATGGACTCAGTCGGTCCTTATTATTATCAGCATTTTTACTTACTTTTTTTTTTTTCCATTTTTTATATATACATATGTAGTTGTGGTCGAATCTTATGGAGATTGCCTACGTATCATGGCCCCGCATGAATCAGACCGTGAGTAGTTCAGGAAGATAAATGGTAAAAAACAACAAAACATTTTTGGAATTTTCAATATTTCATAATAAACAAACTTTGATTAAAAAGAACTTAAAAACTGACCAAACTATCATGTTGTGAAGGAAAGACGAAGTACAGATCCGAAAATCGAACAACCCACCTACTCTAATAAAAAGAAATGCAAACTTAAAGACAAACTGACAAATTCCTTCCCTATTTGCCAGTTTTAACCAAATGGCTGTTTTTACAAGCGTGGCCCCTTCCCAATTTCACATGAATTTTGAGGCCGGGGAGGATTATTTTATGACAGTTCACAAACTTATCCGTTCTGTTACGAAAATAGCCTTTCGACAACTGAAAGATACTCTAAGGCTATCTCGGCAAGAATGGTTCAATACGCTGCCGAAGCTGGCTCGGCTTATTTTGACCAAAAATCACAATGACATTCACTTGCCCGTGAACTTTTTTTTTCTTGTTTTTTAAATTAAAACAAAAGACCTGATTTTGCAAACACGGCCTTTCAGCACCTCGGGGACAAAGATTTTAAGGCTGTGTGGGCTTAACCGGTCAAAAAACCTTTAAAAAAATGACCAAGGTGGTTGTTTATGCAAAGTCAACCTTCCGGCATCCCTTTTGGGAACATTCAGTTATTTTTGACAAAACGGCATTACCCGACTTACTTAAGACTCTTTTTTCTTGTTTTTCAAAATAAAACCCGATATTGCAAATACGGCCTTTCAGCACCTCTGAGACGAAGATTTTAAGGCTGTGTGGGTCAACCGGCCAAAATCTAAAAAATGACCCAAAGGTAGCTGTTTCTGCGAAGTCAGCCTTCCGGCGTCCCTTTCGGGAACATTCCACTATTTTTGACGAAAACGGCATCACCGGACTTATTCATGACAAAAATATTACATTGACTTTTTTTGGGGATTTTTGCAAAAGGGGAGGTTGGACCCGATGAGGGTTGCCTACGTATCTCACATCCGATGAGAATCAAACCAGCGTAGTTCGGGTAAATAGAACAAACTATATTTGAAAACTAAACATTTTTCCTTTTTCTTTTCTTTTTATTGGCAAACAAAAAGAACTATTTTTTAAAACAAGACCATTTCTCTTCTTTTTTTCAATTCATTGGCAAATACAACGAACTATATTTTTTTTTCATTTTATTGATAAACAAATAAATTATTTTTGAAAACAAATACACATTTTTTCCTTTATTGGCAAATAAAGCGAACTATTTTTTAAAAATATATATATTTTTTTTCTTTTCAGTGGAAAATAAAACGAGCTATTTTGAAAAATAATTTTTTTTCCTTTTTCATTGACAAATAAAACAAAATATTTTGAAAATAAATTTTTTTCCTCAAAAATCTGACCGAGTTTCGATACTATTTGGACATTAGTTTGTTTTTCTAAAAATAGTTATCACTCTACACTCTCTTTTTTTCATTTTCTTTTTCCACGATTTTCCAGTATTTTCAATTTTCAGAAGCCGGTCAGCATGCAAGTCTGAAGCAAATAAATGCATAAAACAGACAGGATGCAGCAGGATGGTCTTTTCACTTCAGGTCGCTTGTCCTAGATGGACCCAACCCCTGTGTTGAGTCCCCTAAGTCAAATGCACATGATGTAAATAAACGTTCCTACTAGGGATCCGACATGAAGTTTTGTTATACTAGGTTTAATGTCTGGGGTGTGAGGCGTATCTAGACTGGCCATAAAACGAGCAGACAACTCGAGTTGGGAAGGGGTAGCATACCGGGAGCAATACTTCTCCGGCTTAACTACTGGACCCTCCACGTTCTTAAATATGGGTGACTGATAATCCTTCACTACGAGCACAGGCCCACCGGCTTTATCTCAACAAAGAATGGGGCGCGTATCCGCGATTCCCGAGGTTGTATTCAGAAGACTCAGAGGGGGTGCACAAGAAGACAATTTATAATACAGTTCAACAACATCAAAGCGGTAAAAAACCATCATTTTGCACATTTAAGCCCCATCATATAATAAAATCAGATAGTAAATAAAGACAAATACAACAGTTATTCTAAGCTCGAATTCTTACCCTGAACCAGTGGTTCTGGGCTCCAATCCCCAGTGGAGTCGCCAGACCTGTCACACCTCCTTTTTCCGCTACTGCACTCTGTAAAGGGAGTAATAAGGGGAGTTTTTCCAATTAAAGGACAATCAAAACGGTATTTATTATTAAGAGTTGGAGTCGCCACTTGAGAGATTTATGGTGTCCCAAGTCACTGGTTTGAATCCCGAATCGAGGAAAAAAATGACTCCGTATTACAGTATACGAATCAGAAATCCGGACAAGGAATTTTTTTAACCCGGGAGAAGGTGTTAGGCATTCCCGAGTTTCGTAGTTCTATGACGGTCGCTTAACTGTTATATTCGGCTTAATTATCTGATTTTAGTACATGCTCATACCTACATGCATTTTTACCTTTTAAACGCTTTTGATTATTATTATTTTATAAGAATTGCAACGTCGCAAAAACGCATCTCGAACCATATCACATCAATGTACCTGTGGTTATCGACACAGTTCGACTCCGTTGAGATTTGGATTTGGGTCACATAAATGTGCACCCGAATTTAAGAAAGTAAATTATTAAAAGCGCACCTAAAGCGACTAGCGTATTATTATTTTGGGGAAGGCCGTGAAATTTTGTTAAACGGCCCATCCCGAAGTCTAAGTAATTAATATATACATTTGTGAGGGACCCGCAATTTGTGCGTTCTATTTGGTGAGGCTCATCTCGTTTATTTTAAAAGGGCAATCCTAAAGCGACTATGATCTTCTATGTTCATTTGTCTCTAATAATACAGGAAAAGTCCTAATTAGCCACGGTTCAAGATTTAGTACTTAGGCCCATTAAACTCATGTGAAAACAAATCTTTTAATCATTCTTGCCTATAACGGAAAATAACGCTTGCCTACTTAAACTAAATGAACATTCGACCATTTGAATTTACAGATTAAGAACATGTTACTCAGTTTATTAAACTGATGATGGATCCTTAAGTTCCAATAGATGCTAGATTGAATTTTTAAACTAAGTGACTTGATTATTTGATTCTACTAACATTCCTGAATAAGTTGGTTGTTTCAAGTTTAAGTAAGCTATTGATATTAACCACTAACATGCAATTACTTGTTCCTACGTCTAAATAGTGAGCTTAACGAATAAAGGAAAAGGCATCAAATACTAGCATCTTTGGCTGTAAAAAAAACATGCTTAACCTTAAACCGGAAGGAGCACCACATGCGGAATTCTATATTAATTATAGGTACAAACAATACTGATATTCGATTTTATCTCAATGTTAACTGAAGTCAATACTAAACTATACTAAGTCTATGACTAATGAACACATATTAATAGTAAAAGATAGTCCTAATTAGGTACAAAAACTTCACAATCTGCATTTTTCATTGAATTTTGAATCAAAGTTGGACTATACAACTACTTATCACTTATCTACTGAACTACAACTATAACATCCAACAAACAAATGCCCGAGCATTTTGCCTTTCATGTTTACACCTCACAGCTACATCAAATTAAGTTCAGTTGTGTACCTGGTATTAGAAAACACAAAAAGAGGAAGAAGGAGGGATCAACAGCAGTAATAACACAGCACAGCAGAGGCAACAACAACAGATAACCAACTTCAAACAACCAATACAGTAGTAATCCACAACAACACAAACAGACCAGAAACCCAGTAAAATCAAACTAGAAATACCAACAACAACACCAAACAAACAGACTTGACCAAGAGATGCAATGAAACAGTGTGTTTTCTGATTTTTGTTCTTTAAACTCTCAAACAAGAACAACTCTCAAGAACTCCACTCTTTGTTAACTGATTTCTCAACTGACTAATTCCAGAAATACCAACAACAAACACCAGACAGAACCAGCCACTAATTGAAACCCCAAACCCTTTAAAATCAAACTAGAAACCCCCTGAATTTCAATGAAACAATGATAGTACTAACCCTGATTTTCAGCAGTAAAAAGAAAACTACTCTTCAGTTTTTTAGACTCTCAATCTCTGACCTTTTTTTTTTTGCATTCAAAAGCCAGCCTCCTCAAAGATGGTTTCAAAAGCACAATTTATATCCAAAACAGGCCTGCTGAAACACAGCTTTCTAAACCTCAAACTAATCAAGATCATTCTGCCCATTCCTTCTAACACCCCACTCCTAAGTGTCTTTTGTTTCCTTTTAAGTTACTTGTTCCCCACTATTATGTGTCCCCCTCTGTTCTTTATTCAAAGGTTATAGGCCTATTATAATATTGAATTACCATCCGATGCCCTTATGTTTCCCAAGCCACCATTAGTAGATAAAACAATAGTTTAATAGTCACCTAAGCACCCTACTGTAGACCACTCAAGTTTAAACCATCTTCAAACTTTCAGACTTCTAAAAATACCCTTGAAAACCCCTGTGATTTACCCTACTCCTGATTCTGCACCCTATCAGCTATAACCAATTCTCTTAAGGGGGAGACCTAAAAACTGAATAAACTAAGGTTGAATGTGAACTTAAGTTCAATTCATATCAGACCCCAAACATTGTTATCTAACTCAGCACACTCAAAAAATAATTGAATTCAAACCAGATCAAACAGCATGACAACAAGATGAAGGATACAGCGATTCAGGGAATAAACTAACACAATTCCACATTAAACCTAAATACGAACAAGGAACACTGTAAATACATTGAATGAAAACACTGAATTCATATGCAAAGTTACGACACAGGTGAAACACTTGGAACTAATAGTAATTTGACTAATTCGATAAGACATACCACTATTTTATACATGGGAATAGCCACAGTTTTATACAAAACTTACTGCTACTGACTAGTTTGAATCATTCAAACAAAATAAAAGAAAGAATAAAATCTAGAGTAAACCCAAGAACGGTCGATTCTTAACAAAATAAGAAAGGGGTAGAAAACGAATCTAATGAACGATACAAATCAGAAAGAAAAGCAAAAGAAAACGAAAACCTACCGTTTCAAGGTCGCGGCTCGAACCTTCAAAAATCTTTTGGACTTGGGGCCAATACGGACCTAAGTCGAGTGTTCTTGAACAAGAACACTCAACTAGGGTCGATTTCACCTCAAATCCTAGGACAGTAACTTGCGCTTGGATTTGAAAATCCTTGATTCGAGACTTTCAGAACCATTCGAGGGCAAACAAACACAGTTCATGGAAGAGGGAGTTGAGGTAGTTACAGGGTGTGATTTTGGGGCGGATTGGGCGACCTAGGGTTTTGGGGTCGATTCTTCGATCTAAGATTCGAAGTGTTCTATCATGATTCAAGGAACAAGGGTCATAGATTTGGACTGAGGAAGGTCAGGTGGAGCTGGGGTGTGAATTTGAGGGTCATCGGAGCACCGGCCGCCGGGTTTCAGGTGAATGGGAAGGGTCACGGCTAAGGTTTCGTGGGGGGTTGTCTCTGAGAGGTCTGAGAGAGAGACGAAGGGGTGAGGAATTTGGTTTGGGGGGGGAGGGTCTCAGGTGGTTTGGTGTATTAAAATGAGACGATTAATGTGAGCCGTTGGATTAGAAAATTCCAACGGCTATGATCAATTGACCATGCGAAACGGTGTCGTTTTGGTTAAGCTTTGAGACCGAGTGGGAATGGGTCGGGTGGATACGGGGCATGGAGAGATGATCTTGGCCATTGATCAAGAGAGATCAACGGCCCAGATTAGTCCTGACAAAACGACGTCGTTTGGGATGTCTGTGAGACCAGCCTGTTTGGGCCATGGATTGGGTGTGTGATTGGGCCTGGTTTTAACTCAAAATTGGCCCAGCCCGATTTTTCAACTCTTCTTCTCTTGTTTCTTCTTTTTCTTTTATTTCTTTTTAATTCCTAATTACCAAAAATTCTAAAATAAATTGTAAAACCAAAATTAACTTAAAAATACTAATTGACCCTTAATAATAATTATCACACAAAATTAAATACAAAGAAAATCACACAATTTGACATCAAATGCTAAAATGCAAAGTACATTATTTTTGTGATTTTTTCATTTTTGACACAAACAGACTTAATTACTCCTAATTGTAGAATTAAATCCTAAAATGCAGATGCAACATATTTTGTATTTTCATTAATTTAAACAAATAAACATGCACACGCAAACGCAAGAATAAGAGATAAATAACACAAAATTCACAACAATTGCAAACAAAAAAAATTATTTTATTTTTGAATTTTTGGGAGTAATTCTCATATAGGGCAAAAATCACGCGCTCACAGTACTGTCTCTCTAAGAACCGCCAAATGTGGATCATCGAACTGTCGGGCCTTAATCTGTTCCAACAATGAAGGCTGGGCTCCGAAATGTCCAATCTTACAAGTCTGTTAGCTAAAGACTGGATGTCCAAAGCTAACAGTCTCATCTCAGCAGGAATGAATGCCAAGCTACCCATACTCTCCGCCTTTCTGCTCAAGGCATCCGCGACCACATTCGCCTTGCCTGGATGATAAAGAATATTAATATCATAATCCTTTAGAAACTCAAGCCACCTGCGCTGCCTCAAGTTGAGATCCATCTACTTGAAGAAATGCTGCAAGCTGCGATGGTCGGTGTAAACCTCACATGACACCTTATACAAATAATGTCTCCATATCTTGAGAGCATGAATAATCGCTGCCAACTCTAGGTCGTGCACAGGGTAATTCTTCTCATGGACCTTTAGCTGGCATGAAGCATATGCAATAACTCGCCCCTCCTACATCAATATACATCCTAAGCCAACACGAGAAGCATCGCAATATACCGTTTATATCCCTGAACCAGTAGGCAATACTAGAACTGGTGTTGTAGTCAAAGCCATCTTGAGCTTCTGGAAGCTCTACTCACAATCATCGGACCAACAGAATGGGGCAACCTTTTGGGTCAATCTGGTCAGAGGTGATGCAATAGATGAAAAGCCTTACACAAATCGCCAGTAGTAACCTGCCAAGCCCAGGAAACTCCTGATCTCGGTCACTGAAGTAGGACGTGGCCAACTTAGAACTGCCTCAACCTTTTTGGGATCCACTTTAATACCCTCCCCTTACACTACATGCCCCTAGAATGCCACTGACTCCAGCCAAAACTCGTACTTGAAGAACTTAGCATAAAGCTAATGCTCTCGCAAGGTCTGAAGCACTACTCTCAAATGCTGCTCGTGCTCCCCCAGGATACGTAAGTATATCAAGATGTCATCAATGAAGACTATAACAAATAAATCAATATAAGGCCTGAAAACCCTGTTCATCAAGTCAATAAATGTCGTTGGAGCATTAGTCAAACCAAATGACATCACCAGAAACTCATAGTGGCCATATCTAGTCCTGAATGCGGTCTTCGGAACATCTGAAACCCAAATCTTCAGCTGATGATACCCTGACCTCAAGTCAATCTTAAAGAACACCCTAGCGCCCTGCAGCTGGTCAAACAAATCATCAATACGGGGCAATGGATACTTGTTCTTGATGGTGACTTTGTTCAACTGGCGGTAATCAATGCACATTCGCATAGTCCCATCTTCTTCACAAATAGCACTGGTGCACCCCAAGGCGATACACTGGGCCTAACAAACCCTTTTGCTAACAACTCCTCCAACTGTTCCTTCAGCTCCTTCAGCTCCTTAGGAGCCATACGGTACGACAGGATGGATATAGGCTGAGTGCCTGAAGCCAAATCAATACAGAAATCAATATCACAATTTGGAGGCATGTTAGGAAGATCAGAAGGAAAAACATCGGCGAACTCTCAGACTACTGGCACTGAATCAATCGTCAGAGACTCTACAGTGGTGTCTCGCAAATAAGCTAAATAAGCGAAACACCCTTTCTCCACCATGCGCTGAGCCTTCAGGAAAGAAATAACCCTGCTAGGCGTATCAACTGTGGAACCCTTCCATTCCAATCTCAGCAATCCTGGCATCTCTAGTGAAACAGTCTTGGCATGACTATCTAGAACGGCGTGATATAGAGATAACCAATACATGCCCAGGATAACCTCAAAATCGATCATATTGAGCAACAAAAGATCTACTATAGTCTCAAAATCGAAGAAAGCAACCACACAAGACCGGTAGATCCGGTCCACAACCACTGAATCACCCACGGGAGTGGACACATGAATAGAAACATACAAAGGCTCAGGATAAGTGATGAGGAATCGAGCAAATAGAGATGACACATGTGAATAAGTAGACCCTGGATCAAATAATACTGAAGCACCCCTACCGCTGACGGAAATAATAACTATGATGATGGCATCTGAGGCCAATGCATCTGGCCTGGCTGGAAGAGCATAGAATCTAGATGGAGCACCAGCTGGATGACCTCCACCCATCTGAGCAATAGCGGGCTACCTCTACCCGTCTGACCTCCATCTCTGGGACGCTCTCTGCCAGTCTGTCCTCCACCTCTAGGTGGTTGGGCTGCTGGTGCTGGAGTCATGGGTTGCTGCCCCTGCTGCACTGCCTTGCCCCTAAGCCTGGGGCATGATCTCCTCATATGACTGGGGTCTCCGCACTTAAAACAACACGGTGCGGTGACCTGCTGCCGTGATGACTGTCCCTGATGGGTCGTAGATCCCGTGGGAGGATCCTGGATAGCCGATGGATGATATGAACTCTCCGGCATAGCACTGATGTAGGAACCAGAAGAACACTGAGGACCTGAATACCCACCGGAGGAACCTGAATAGCGGGCGGGCGGTAGGAACACTCTGGAATGGCACTGAAATAGGGGCGTGCTGGAGCACCCCGAGTGAGAGGTGGTGGTGCTGAAGATGGGGGCCTACTGGGCTGACCCCTCCCATACTGACCTCTGCCCCTAGTCGGGGCACCTCTGAACTCTCTAAAGAATGTGGCTCTCTTATCCTCATGTATCTACTCTCTGCCCCTCTGGCGATACCCCTTAATCTGGCAAGCAATATCGACCACAAGATGATACTCTATACCCATCTCCACCTCTCAAGCCATACCCGATCGAATATTGGGTTGCAACCCGGCGACAAACCTCTTCACTCTCTCTGCATCTGTAGGGAGTATGATAATTGCATGGTGGGATAACTTAGAAAATCTCACCTCATAATCGGTCACATACATTTGACCCTGCTCAAGGTTCTCAAACTGATACCACAACTCTTCCCTCTCAGAGGGCGGAATATACATGTCTAGGAACAACTGTAAGAACTGACCCCAAGTGATGGGAGGAGAACTAGCGGGCCTACCAAGAACATAGGACTGCCACCATCTACGGGCCCTGCCCTCAAGCTTAAAAGTAGTGAAGTCGACTCCATGCGACTCCAATATCCTCATGGCGTGCAGTCTGTCCCTGCACCTGTCGATGAAATCCTGAGCATCCTCATGACGCTCACCCCCAAATACTGGAGGGTGAAGTCTAGTCCATCTGTCTAGTAACTTCTGCGGATCGCAATCCCTACCACGGGCCGGTGCCCTCCCCCGACTTCTACCTCGGACTGTGGCAACGGGGGGAGCAGCTCCTCCTGGGTCCGGAACGTCGACAGTACGGGTCCTCACCATCTGTGAGAGAATAGAAGAGGAAAATTTAGTACACTGATAACTGTACGATGGAAATGAATAAAGAGTAGTATTTCCTAATACCCTATTGCCTCTCGAAGATAAATACAGACGTCTCCGTACCGATCTACAAGACTCTATTAGATTTGCCCATAACTTGTGAGACCTATGTGAACCTAGTGCTTTGATACCATGTTGTCACGACCAATTTTCCATAATTGGTCATGATGGCGCCCGACACCATTGCCAGGCCAGCCAATGCGGAAATGTGACTTAATTCTCATTTTACTTTAACCAAAGGCAATTATAACAAGTTTTCTAAATAAAGGTAAGACCAGTAAAGATCATAATGTGTCAAAATGACAATACAACCCAAAATAAATGTCTACTACACTGTGCCAGAACCCGGTGTCCCAAGCTACGGGCGACTAGTAGAATATACACAAAAGAATAACACACTATCCTACTGTATGAATCAGGGTAGACAGAAACAAAATACAGAGAAAGACTTCTTCGGCTACAAATCGGCATGGAGGAGAAGCAGCTCACCGTAGAAGTCCGAGATGTGCTCACGGGTACGCACCAGAATGATGTCCAGATCCACCTACCTCAAACCCTGTACATTTAAGTACAGAAGCGCATCATGAGTACATAAACAACATGTACCCAGTAATTATCCCGTCTAATCTCGAAGAAGTAGAGACGAGAAGTCGACTCGATACTTACTAAGGCCAAATATTATATATATAAGTATAATGTGTTCAAATCATGGAAATTACAAGTATCAACAGTTTATGGTAAGTGGTATAAGTCAAGTACTTCATTGCATTAGGTTTATGATTTATCATTTTGGGACAATAGCAACACAAGCAAGTATAAGCTTCCCCACAATTAAACATGCGCACATTGTACCGAGGCGACGGTCCGAATCAACAGAAAGAAACTGTACACTTGTCGAGGGTCGACGGCGCGCCTATAGATGCATCTATTCATACCGAGGTGATCGGCCCGATCCACAAATATCAGGCAATATCAAGAATACGCACAAAGGCACATTTAGAGTCAAGTATACCATACAATTTTCAACAAGTGTGCAAGTTGCTTTTATTTTCTTTCAAGTCTCTAACACCTCCTAAGTGATATTATTAGACAAATAATATGGAGATTCTCTTAAATAAAGCATGATGTGATTCCTAAACTACCCGGACAATTAACATAGTAGTAGCTACGCACGGACTCTCGTCACTTGGTGCGTACGTAGCCCCCGCATTTAGCAATAATTATTCATTCATTAATACTATGGGGACAATTCCCTCTTACAAGGTTAGAAAGGAGACTCACCTCGCTCCAAAGCGCACTTCCAATATCAAGAACAAGCCCAAACCCTCGATTTGTAGCCGAACGAGCACAAACTAATTAAAATAAAGCAAGAACTAGTCAATAAAGGCTTACAAGGTTGAATTCTAACTATTTAAGTGATTTCCCAACCGTTACCACAAGTTTCCTAAATTTTGAACCCGGACCCACGTGCCCGGATTCCGAGATTTTTCAAAGGAAGTCGTTCTCTATCACCTAAGGATCACAAATATATGATTTCTAGTTCATTACATAACAATTTCCATGCTTAAATCTTAGTTTTGCTAAAACCCTAGGTCTAGCTCTGACCCTTGATTTTTACTAAATTTTAGTGTTTAATCTACCTAATGTTCATGTATTTAAGCTAAGGATGATGGGAAATTACTTACCTTACCAAGTTATGTGAAAACCCTCTCTTGGAAGCACCTAAATCGCCTAAGTGTGGAATGAGAAATGATAAAAATGGCTTTGGGTTCGAATTAAATGAACCCTTCTGCCCAGCTGCTTCCGCTTCTGCGGTGGCATTCCCGCTTCTGCGGAAATGGTCCACTTTTGTGGAAACGACCAAAGAAGCATGGACCGGTTTTGTGGTTAGGCTCCCGCTTCTGTGGACGCCCAACCACTTCTGCGATACTGGGCTTGGGGAAGTTGGACCGCTTCTGCGGTCTGGGTCCGCTTAAGCGGGACCGCTTCTGCGGTCGCTGGGCCGCTTCTACGGTTTCTCCTGGGCCTGGACCCTTCCGCTTTTGTGATGAGAAGGCCTCATCTGTGGTACGGCTTTTGCAAAAGCTACAGCCCTTCCTCAATTTCAAACTTCACTCGAACCTCTCTCGTTTGACGCTCGGGGCTCCCGAGCCCCGCCCGAACATACCAACAAGTCCGAAATCATGAGGCGGACCTACTCGAACCCTCGAAACTCTCAAAACAATGCTAAATCGAGGAATCAAACCCCAAAACAAAATGAACCAAATCATTGAACTTCAAGTTTTAAGTTTTCTTCCAACGGGTTAAAACGCCCTTAAACTTCTCAGATTGACACCAAATTTCACGGGTAGGTCTAAACTGATATTCCGGACCTGTACCAAGTTTCAAAATCAAAATCCGAGCCTGATACCTAGGAAAACAATGATTTCTTGGTTTATTTAAATATTTAAAATTTCAATTTAAAAATTTCACAGAAAAATTCATTACTCGGGCTAGGGACCTCAGAATTCGATTTCGGGCATACGCCCAGTTCCCATATTTTCCCACGGACCCTCCGGAATCGTCAAATGATGAATCCGGGTCTATTTCCCAAGAAAGTTGACTGAAGTCAAACTTGCCCTTTATAGAGAAACTTAAAGAAGTAAATGGACATATTCTTACTCAAAACTCTTCCAACTTCCAAACCACCCATCCCCGCAAGTCATAATTTAGTTAAATAAAGTGCGGGAAGTTTTATTTAAGGGAATGGGGTTCTAAAACACAAAACGACCAGTTGGGTAGTTACATTCAGTATTCTAATGTCATAGTAAATGGGACGAAAAATCTTATCTTTTCTTTAGCCTAAAACAACTATAATTGTTGTATCACTAGCATCACACATAAACTGAAAAGGTTTGACTCCAATTAGGGGACACAATTATAGGGCCAGTTGATAATTTCTCCTTAAGGGTGTCAAAAGCTAATCAAACAATCACTTGAAAAAACAAACATAACATCTTTCATCAAGAGGTTAGTTAGAGGTTTGAAATCTTTGAAAAATCCTTTATGAACCGTCTGTAAAAACCTACATGATCTAGAAAGCTTCTAATGCCTTTAACAGTTGTGGGAGGGGGTAATCCTGCTATAAGATTAATTTTAATCTTATCAACTTCTATCCCATTTGCAGTGATTTTATGTCATAAAACAATTCCCTCTGTAACCATAGAGTGACATTTTCCCCAATTATGAATCAAGTTTGTCTCTTCACGTCTCTTAAGAACTAAAGTCAAGTGGTAAAGACAATCTTCAAATGTTTTTCCAAAGAGTGTGAAATCATCCATATATATTTCAAGAAATTTTTCAGTCATGTAAGAAAAAATTGCTGACATGCAACACTGAAAAGTAGCAGGGGAGTTGTACAGACCAAATGGCATTCTTCTGTATGCATATGTTCCCTGAGGACATGTGAAAGTTGTCTTGTCCTGATCTTCGGGTGCAATTGGTATATGGTTATACCCTGAATATCCTGCAATTCTTTCTAACATTTGATCAATAAATCATAAAGTTAAATGATCTTTTCTGGTAGAATTATTGAGATGTCTATATTCAATACAGACTCTCCATCCTGTAAAAATCCTTGTAGGTAGGAGTTCATTATTTTCAATCTTTATGACTATCATACTGTCACGACCCAAAATCCACTAAAGGGTCTTGGTAACGCCAGACACCACCATCAGGCAAGCCAACCAATTTACTTAATTAAATTCTCATTTTAATACTCTTGAAATCTATGATTTTCCTCCATTTTTAGAATTAAAAAGATAATCGCTTCAATTCAAATTAAATATTAAGCAATTAATACGAAATACTTCAAACCATCCCAGAACCAGGAGTCACAAGTGCAGGAGCATTTACTAAGAAGGAAATAAAATATAACATCCATCCGGAATATAGTAGACAAAAATGTAAATACAATATATTGGAAAGGGACTACAGTAGATGTGGGCCGCGTCGAATAATGAAACTCACCTAGTCCGAGAATCATCCGTGCTGCTATGCGCAGTAGGCCACTAATAACACATGAGCATGTGCAACAAAAATGCACAGAAGTGTAGTATGAGTACAAAAACAACGTGTACTCAGTAAGTATCCCGTCTAATCTCGAAGAAGTAGAGACGAGAGGTCAACTTCGACACTAACTAAGGGTCCAATAATGTGATGTCAATAATACATGAAATCGTGGACTTTTATAAACATTATTTTTAATCCAATAGAAGGAAACAAGTAAACAATTATTTCATTTGTAGGAAATTTCCAAAATTCCTTTTTAATTAATTATCCAAATATTCTCAAGCCATGAAGAAGCAGTAACAACTTTAATAAGTTCGAGGCAGCAATACATGCATGCGCAAATCATGCCGAGGCGCACAGCCCGCTCCAATAGAAAATAAACTGTGCACTGCCGAGGGTCGTACGACGCGAACCATAGATGCATATATTACCCCGCTCGCGAATCATACATGTGACGCGGTCAGATATAAATAAACACAACAATCTGTCAATCAAGAATTCCTTAGGGAGTAATCATCCCAAGAAAATCCAATTATCTTTTAAAAATTCAAGAAAATGAAGTTTAGTCTTTTTAGAAATTTATTTACTAATTCGATGTGATTTAAGAAATTCAAGCTATCAATGGGTTCACAAATAATCCAAGTATAGCATGCTTTTGGGTCCTAACTACCCTGACAATCGAATAATAGTAGCTACACGCAGACTCTCGTCACCTCGTGCGTACTTAGCCCCCACAATTAGGAGCACATAATCAATTATTTCACCTATGGGGACAATTCCCTCTTACAAGCTTAGAAAGGAGACTCGCCTCGCTCTGAAGATCCATAACTGGCATTCCACGCCCTTCCGAAGACTCTAATTGATGCACAACACTCCAAAACTAGCCAATGATTATACAAATCCATTAATATACGATAAACTACTCGTGTTAATCCAAATTATAACAATTCCTATGCCTGATCGGAAAGTTGACGAAAATGTCCTCGAGCCCACATGCCCGGATTTTCAAAATTTCGAAGAATAAGTTTACTGATAGCTTCACGAACTCAATTATAAAATTTTCTCTAAATTCCAAACCCAAAATCGTGGTCAAAATCCAAGAATACTACTTTTCTAGGTTTTCCCTCAAACCCCAAGTTTCTACAAATTTTAATGTCTAAATGCATATATAAACTTTCTATTTAACTCAAAACAAGTAGAAATCACTTACCTCACGCTTGGTGGAGAAAATGACACTCCAAAGTTGCTCCAAAATTGGCTACCATAGAAGAAATGAAGTGAAAATGAGCCAAAATCTGATTTTTAAAAGAACACTGCCCAGGCGACCCTTCTTCGCGAACGAGGAAGTGCCCTCGCGTTCGCGAAGCACAACCTGCTTCAGCCCCAAATTTCCTCATGGCGTTCGCGAAGGTAAACTTATCAGAAACTATGCATTCGCGTACCAGGCCTCGCGTTCTGGTAGGCCAAAGACCACAGACCCAGCTTTTCCTTCTATGCGTTCGTGATCTCCCCCCCTCTCCCCCCGCATTCGCGTAATCGCTCAGCCCACTCCTTCGCATTCGCGAAGGACAAATCCAGTAGCCTCTCACTTTCCTCTTCGCGTTCGCGAAACTCCCTTCACGTTCGCAAAGAAGGAAATCAGATACCAGCAACCAGTAGCAGCAGTTTTTCCCAAATTCGATCTTTTAACCACTCGGAATCCACTGGAGGCCACCAGGATCCCAACCAATCATACCAACCAGTCCCAAAACACATTACAGACTTGCTTGAGGACTCAAATCACATCAAACAATGCTAAAATCACGAATCGACTGCCAATCAAGGCTTAATGAACTTTAGAATTTCAAACTTCTACTTTGGATGTTTAAACCTATCAAATTGCGTCAGCTTGACCCCAAATTTTGCAGACAAGTCATATTCGACATTACGGACCTACTCTAACTTTGGGAATTGGATTCCAACCCCGATATCAAAAATTCCACTTCCGGTCAAACTTCTCAAAAACCTTCAAATTTCTATCTTTAGCCAAATGACTCCATAACGACCTACGGACCTCCAAATTCACTTTTGATCGCGCTCCCAACTCCAGAATCAGAATATGGAGCTTTTCATAGACTCGAAATCCTAAATGGACATTGATAACACTAAAATTCACTTCAAGCCAAACTTATGAAATTTCTTCTGAAATGCTAACTTCCGCAATAGGCATCAAAACGCTCCCGGGTCATCCAAGACCTGATTCGAGCATACGCCCAAGTCCAAAATCATCATACGAACCTTCTGGAACCTTCAGATCCCGATTCTGGGGTCGTTTACTCAAAAGTCCCCTCCTAGTTAACTCTTTCAACTTTAAGCTCCCTAGATGAGAATTCTCTTCCCAAATCAACTCCGAACTTACCGAAATTCAATTTTGACCACGCGTACAAGTTATAACACCTGAAATGAAGCTGCTCATGGCCTCAGACTGCTGAACGACATGCTAGGGCTCAAAACGATCAGTCGGGTCGTTACATTCTCTCCCACTTAAACATATGTTCGTCCTCGAACGTGCTGAGAACTACACTGAAGTATTCTAAAATAACTGTTTAATACCTCATACACCTTCTTGTGCTGCCACAACTCAGTTGAGCACATTAGCTCGATCAATTCTGAAGATGTTTCCTTTTATTCAATTAAATCAGCCTTAGAGTCCAATTCCAACATCCGAAATTCCACGCTAGGCCTGTTTCCAACATACACTCATTATATCAATCACTACACGCTGTACCAAGATGCGACTGCATACCTTAGCTGAATTCACACCTTACACCATTTTACTCACATGACCACAATAACATTTTCTGATCAGATTAATCGAAATTCCATGAATCTGATGCCCTCCTTGCACCGCATGACCTACATATGCCTTGCTCTAATTCTTACAATACCTCCATGATGGAAGAGATGTGTAGAAATTCAGAACCGACTGCCAAATAAACAAATCATTGGGTCTATACTCCTGACAAGAACCATCACCTCATTTTGAACCAAATAATGGTATTAGCTCCTTAATATACTCCATATAGTCAGATTGCACTGATCCTAAATCCAATGATCTCGCCTAACCCAGTACGAACCGCTCAGGCAATAAGCCACCCTGTACATAATCAAAAGTCTCATATGATGCCACAATGTGCCGATAGGATACCAATTCGAATGCGATACAAAAGGAAAACAAACTCTGGAAGAAACTAACTAACTCACATACAGACTTCCCTTAGAAAATAGGAAGCAAGGCAAACAAAAATAGCACATAGAAAGTTATACTCAACATCACACTGTTGCGGCGCGCAACACGATCCAAATAACATAACCATGGCGGCAAGCTTCCAAATCCACATATAACATACCCATGGCGGCGTGCCACCTGATCCTCACATAACATACCCATGGCGGCGTGCCACCTGATCCACATATAACACTCACCTCAGGATATGCACATCGAGCTAAATTGCTCATTAGAATAAATTACTCAATTTCGGTCACAAGCACGTTGAGTGCATAATACCATCCCTGGGAGGACATATAGCACTATAAACTATAAAACTCGAGCACAACTAAGGTGCGATATACAATCTGAATCTCAAAAGACATTTTGCTCATATATCATTATTTCTAAGCAGATCCTCAAAACATAAGCAATTTCTCAAGCCGTCTCACAACTCATACGGCGCAATGTATCACTGCATAAAATATCTGAAAATGAAATAATACCCTAACTACTCCTCCATAAGGAGAGCATCACTGAAATGAACATGTTTGGCCTAAGAGTAGGCGTGGAGAGCTTTTTGCGGGGAAACTTGCGATATAGAGCCCATATTCACATTTGAATCCATCCACCGACCTCAAGCTGATTCTGATCGCAATAAACTAGGATAATTACCTTTCAAAGGTCCATAATAACTCCTCTTCCGCTCGTAACACATAAAAACATTTATCATAGTCGGAGAAATCATTCGCAACCCACAACTTAATAGACTGTGTGCCCTCCGAGCATATATTCTCAAATCAATGATATTATCACAACCTTCATACTTGGTTTAAGTCTTTGATCAATCAAGTGACTACCTGCCACACTTACACAATCTTCCTGTGGGACACCCTCCCACAACCTACCATAACAAATAACTGGGTCGTACCTCAAAACCACCGGCCGCACTAACAATGAAAAGTGATCAAGAATCATTAACCAGGATGCAAAGCCTTTTCCACAAAACACCATTCTCAAGTGACGCTGAAGACAAAACCAACTTACCTTAAACGTAGAAACTCCTTCCCTGCTCATCTAAGCTCGTGACATCCTTATCCATATCGAGCCGTTACCTTGATCTTTAATTCAAATTTCATACGACTCATTGCACCTAATATGAAAACATACGATACAACACGCTTTTTATCCTAGCTTCGGAACCATTATTAGGTTAACACTTCATCATATTAAACTTTCCACCTAACTCACTTCAGGAGAACCATAGAAACACGCAGGTGAATTCTCATAACTGTAGAATATGCAAATCTATAAGTAATGGTCTAACCCACCATAACCCTTCCAGGATCGACCTACACGTAACATGCCATAATAGTGGAATACTTCTGAATAACATTAATTACGGCGGCCCACAAGTTTCACACGTACCGCCACAAATCACTTGCATAATTCACTGAAGGACTGCCACCAATATGCCAATTCAACCTAGGCTAACCATTCTATCGTCTTCCAATTTATCCTAGATTGCCTTAGAAATAATAGTAACTCCATTCAATACATAACACCCTCCATCTGCACTCATCAGTGACCTTGAAGCACGAGATTATGCTATCTCAAATCCCACGAACCATTTCGTACCTTCCAGTTGCTACATCGCAAGTCAAAGCATCATAGAACATTCTGTGCCTATTCTCATAGGCTTCTACCAAGCTTGGTTCTTAACCATACCTATAGGCTCGAAATCATTAGGCACCGCATTTTACCCCTTTGAATCCACTAGAACCGTTGTTGAGAGCCACCCACTCTGACTTGGCCCCGAATATAATAAACTCCATAAATCTTCTATCACATGAATATCCTCTCGGCGAAGCACCCGACCGAATCACTTCCCTTGGAACCCGTTTCTATACAAAACACGAATCCTGAAATGTTTCCAAATCTTAACATGAGCAAATAAGGCCAACCATAGCACACCTTTAACAATTCCCTGCTCAATTTATCACTTATGTTCTTTTCCCGTAGCTGAAGTAACTCAAAAATATGCCAATAACCAGAAACTTCACAAGTAGTTAACCATGCAACCCAATCATAGGCGGTGGGGCTCTCCCACTTAGCTTGAAGGCACTATTACACAACTCTAGAATTCACCGGGATTCTTTATCTCTTATTGGCAACCTTGCGCAATCAACCGCCAACATTTTTGGGATCCTTCTGCAAATACTCTGAATCATCAACAACAGTCGCACGACCGATCCCCATGCTGTATAACCAATAGAATTCTTTGCGAAAGCCTCGCCAACCACGCGACCGCTAACCTGCTTACAGGAATAACCCAACTGTAGAAATCACTTCCTGACATCTTCGAACGTTTCGGCACGGGGTACAATCCCTACGACATCAATAACCCATCCTGAGTTCGAGCTCACTCTCCAACTGCACGAGTCCATTCACCCATAGTGGACATCAATTAAATGTGCGGCAACATTCTTCCAATTCAAAGTTATGTTGTATCCTTCTTCATTCAAGTAGCTCCTTCCCGTTATATCAAATCTCCTGCCGCATAATAGCCCATACTTCAAATTAAATCCGTAGACCCCAATCACAAATCACTAACATTCTCAAAGCACTCCAAACTCTCCTTAAGGTGCATAGTCATCCTACCACAATGCCCATATGTAGCCCCGCCACTCTCCCACTTTGGCGGAACTCATCCCTTTAATCGACTACTCGACCCCTGCTTCTTACACTTGGACTTCTAGAAATTTTAGCCACCGCTGACAATTCCCACATGTCTATCCTCATCCTTTGTCGCTCAGTTGTTGCCTTAAATAAAATCTATCTTCAAGGCACTTGAACCCACAATTGCTGCTAACTTTACGCCTTTTGGAAGATCATCTTTCTTATAACGTTGATATTAGAAACACTGATTCAACCGTACCCTGTGAACAACCACATTCCCGATACTATTTCACAATAGCTTCCCTCAAAGGTGAATTGTAGAAGATTACAACATCGGCGAACTTAGTACGTTCAATTAGGACAACGACACCCTGTCATAGAGGAAAGATCCACCACGCTTGCAATCACCAAGTCCCATTTCTCCACCATCCCATATTTGACCACTCTTAGTCCGATTTCCTTTCCCCTGTCGGGAATAAAATACTGAATCTCTAGATTATGCATTAAGTAAACCTCCCTTCAAGTCATTTACTGCCCTGACACGTAGGAAAACATCCTACCATCATATCACTACTGCGGAATAATCGTTGATAAGCATCACGAAAACTTGTGCCTAGCCTCAGAGCCCTTAGAAGTACTGCAACTAGGCTGAAACAATAAGATATCCTTGTACAAAGAGACGATAATAATTCGATCAGCTATACCGAGAGAAACATCTCGCACCACATCGGTAGTACCATTAAGGTTTTTCAATTCTCAATTTATAACAAGAAGTTCGCGTCGCGTAAGATTAAGTAGAAAGGAAACAAGGGCATAAGCCTCGAGGAATCAAATCGCACGATGAGGAATCAAGAAGGGAAGTACTCATAACAATCCTGCAGCCTCCCGAGGATAAGTACAGACATCTCTGTACCGATCCACGAGACTCTACTAGACTTGCTAATGACTCGTGAGACCCTAGGAACCTAGTGCTCTGATACCATGTTGTCACGACCCAAAATCTACTAAAGGGTCGTGGTGGCACCGGACACCAACGTCAGGCAAGACAACCAATTTACTCAATTAAATTCTCGTTTTAATACTATTGAAATCTATGATTTTCCTACATTCTTAGAAATAAAAAGATAATCGCTTCAATTCAAATTAAATGATAAACAATTAATACGAAATACTTCAAACCATCCCAGAACCCGGTGTCACAAGTGCATGAGCATTTACTAAGAAGGAAATAAAATACAACATCTGTCTGGAATATAGTGGACAAAAATGTAAATACAATATACTGGAAAGGAACTACACTAGCTGTGGGCCACCTCGAATAATGCAACTCACCTAGTCCGAGAATCATTCGTGCTGCTACGCCCAATAAGCCACTAATAACAGATGAGCATGTGCAACAATAATGCATAAAAGTGTAGTATGAGTACAAAAACAACATGTACTCAGTAAGTATCACGTCTAATCTCTATGAAGTAGAGACGAGAGTTCGACTTCGATACTTACTAAGGGTCGAATAATATGATGTCAATAATACATGAAATCGTGGACTTTTATAAACATGATTTTTAATCCAATAGAAGGAAACAAGTAAATAATTATTTATTTTATATGAAATTTTCAAAATTCCTTTTTCATTAATTATCCAATTATTCTCAAGCCATGAAGAAGCAGCAACAACTTTAATAAGTTCAAGGCAGCAATACAAGCATGCACAAACCATGCCGAGGCGTACGACCCACTCCAACAGAAAATAAACTGTGCACCACCGAGGGTCGAACGGTGCGAACCATAGATGCATCTATTACTCCGCTCGCAAATCATACATGTGACGCAGTCAAATATAAATAAACACAACAATCAGTCAATCAAGAATTCATTAGGGAGCAATCATCCCAAGAAAATCCAATTCTCTTTTAAAAATTCAAGAAAATGAAGTTTAATCTTTTTAGAAATTCATTTACTAATTCGATGTGATTTAGTTGAAGCTATCAATAGGTTCACAAATAATCCAAGTAAAGCATGCTTTTGGGTCCTAACTACATGGACAATAGCATGATAGTAGCTATGCACGGACTCTCGTCACCTCGTACATACGTAGTCCCCACAATTAAGAGAACATAACCAATTATTTTACCTATGGGGACAATTCCCTCTTACAAGGTTAGAAAGGAGACTCACCTTGCTCCGAAGATCCATAATCGGCATTCCACGCCCTTTCGAGGACTCTAATTGATACACAATGCTCCAAAACTAGCCAGTGATTACGCAAATCCATTAATATGCGATAGACTACTCGTGTTAATCCAATTTATAACAATTCCTAACCCCAATACAAAAGTTGACAAAAATGCCCTCGTGCCAACATGCCTGGATTTCAAAAATTTTTGAAGAATAAGTTTATCCATAGCTTTGCGAATTCAATTATATAATTTTCTCTAAATTCCATACCCAAAATCGTGGTCGAAATCCAAGAATATTACTTTTCTAGGTTTTCCCATAAACCCCAAGTTTTTTAACATTTCAATGTCTAAATTCATATATAAACTTTGTATTTAACTCAAAACCAGTAGAAATCAGTTACCTTATGCACGGTGAAGAAAATGACACTGCAAAGTTGCTCGAAAATCGGCTCCCATACAAGAAATGAAGTTAAAATGAGCCAAAACCCAATTTTTTATAAGAACACTGCCCAGGCGATCCTTCTTTGTGAGTGAACTCGCGGTCGCGAAGAACAACCTGCTTCAGCCCCAAATTTCCTCATTGCGTTCACGGCATGGTGCTCGTGTTCGCAAAGTTAAGCTTCTCAGAACCTACGTGTTTGCGTACCAGGCCTCTCGTTCGCATAGGCCAAAGACCCCAGGCCTAGCTTTTCCTTCTACGCATTTGTAATCTCTCCCCCCGCATTCGCGTAGTCGCTCAGCCCACTCCTTCGCGTTTGCGAAGAAGGAAACCAGATACCACCAACCATCGATAGCTTTTTTCCAAAATTTGATCCGTTAACCACCCGGAATCTACCCGAGGCCTCCTGGACCCAAACCAATCATACCAACCAGTCCCAAAACACATTACGGACTTGCTATAGGCCTCAAATCACATCAAACAATGCTAAAATCATGAATCTCCCTCCAATCAAAGCTTAATGAACTTCAGAATTACAAACTTCTACTTTTGATGTTTAAACCTATCAAATCACTTCTGATTTACCCCCAATTTTGCAGACAAGTCATATTCGATATTATAGAGCTACTCCAACTTTGGGAATCGGATTCCAACCCTGATATCAAAAAGTCCACTTCCGGTCAAACTTCTCAAAAACCTTCAAATTTCTATCTTTATCCAAATGACTCCCAAACGACCTACGGACCTCCGAATTCACATACGATCACGCTCCCAACTCCAGAATCACCATACGTAGCTATTCACATACTCGAAATCCCAAACGGTCATCGATAACACTAAAATGCACTTCAAGAAAAACCTATAAAATTTCTTTCGAAATGCTAACTTCCACAATAGGCGTCAAAATGCTCCCGGGTCATCCAAGACCCCATTTGGGCATACGCCAAAGTCCAAAATCGTCATAAGAATAATCTAGAACCTTCAAATCCTGATTTCGGGGTCGTTTACTAAAAAATTCCATCCTAGTTAAATCTTTCAACTTTAAGCTTCTGAAATGAGAATTCTCTTCCCAAATCAACTCCGAACTTCCCAAAATTCGATTCCGACCATGCGTACAAGTTTTAACACCTGAAATGAAGCTGCTCATGGTCGCAAACTACCTGCTAGGGCTCAAAATGACCGGTCAGATCATTACACATACCTCCTTTCTTTGGTACTACCTGAACTGAACTTACGCAAGGGCTATCTAAAATTGGGTAAATAATACCTGTCGCTAGAAGCTTGACAATCTCCTTTTTCACCACTTCTTGCATTGCAGTATTCAATCTCTTTTGGGGTTGTATTATTGGCTTATAGCTACCTTAAATTAGGATTCTATGCGTACAAATTGCTGGACTAATCCCTTTGATATCCTCTACAGTCCACCCTAAAGATCCTTTGTGTGCTTTTAAGACTTGAATTAGTCTTTATTCTTGTTCTACAGTCAAAGAAGATGAAATAATTACTGGAAATAATTGTTGCTCAAGATAAATATATTTTAAATGAGAGGGAAGAACTTTGAGTTCATTTTTTTGTTGAACTTCTTCTATTGCATCTCCTTATCCTCAGAATCTTTTTCCAGTATTTCAGTTTCTTTCCTAATTATGGGATCATTGTCTTGTGCGGTGCCTGGTTTGGTCAAACATCTTTTCATTGAGTCTGAAATTAATTGATCATTTTTGAATTCATCTACAAGATCACTAATCATATCAATAGAAAAGCATGAAGATGATGCCTTATCTCCTGAAAATCTTAGTATCTTTTGCATATAAAAATGACTCTTTCTTCATCAACTCTCAAGATTAGTTGCCCTTGATGAACATCTATGATTTATCTTCCTGTAGCAAGAAATGGTCTACCCAAAAGTATTGGTTCATCGGGACATTCTTTCATTTCAAGCACTATAAAATCTACACGGAACACAAACTTATCTACTCTTACAAGCACATTTTTAATTATTCTCTTAGGTTTTTTAGTACTTTGATCTGCAAACTGAAGAGAAACACTTATGTCCTTCATTTCACCAAGATCCAATTTTCTAAAGATAGAAAACGACATCAAATTTATTGAAGCTCCAGAATCGCAAAGTGCCTTTTCAAAATATACACCTCCCAAAGTGCATGGAATGCTAAAACTACTAGGATCACCAAGTTTTTGAGGTAGCTTATTTTGAAGTATGGCACTGCATTTTTCAGTAAGCATTATAACAGAAACTTCTTCCAATTTTCTTTTACTTGATAGAATTTCTTTTAAAAATTTAGCATATGAAGGCATTTGCAACAAAGCATCAGTGAAAGGAATATTAATATGAATTTGTTTCAAGATTTCCAAAATTTTTGCAAATTGACCATCAAACGTTTCTCGTTTCATTTTTTATTGAAAAGGAATTGTCACAGGTGGGGCAGTCATTTTTCAGAAATTATTTCTTCCTTATTCATTATTTGTTTCTCCTTTGATGGTTCAGATGGTTTTTCAGTATTGTTACCCTTGTTTACCCGTTGTTCTGTCTGGTTCTTTTGTTGTCTGCCTACATAAGGTTCATCAAATTCCTTACCTGACTGTAAAGTGATGGCCTTAAGGTGCTCCTTTGGATTTTTCTCTATATTGTTTGGTAAGGGACCCTGAATCTTTTCTGACACAAGAGCTGCCAATTGGCTTAACTGAATTTTCAGATTTTTGAAAGATGAATTTTGGCTTTCCCTTTTTTCATCAGTAACATTAATATACTGTACAAAAGGTCATCAAGACTTGGGTGAGCTTGTTGGGGCCTCTACTGGTATGAACCTGTTTGTTGATATGGTCCTACTTGCTGATAAGGTCTGTAACTTGGCTGCCCACGATTTTGACTCTGGTATCCCGGCGGACCCTGTACCTGTTGTTTCTGGAAGCTTTGAGAGTTTTCTGTACCATTTGGGTTACTCCACTGAAATATTGGATGCTTCAGTGCGATTGAACTCCCAAAAGGATGTGACTTGTAACCGATGACATTAGCATGTACATCTGTTTGATTGGTTGCTTGACATTCATGGTTCTGGTGATTTCCTCCGCATATATCACAAGCTTCAGAGTGGTTTAATTGTTATGTATTCACCTGAAGAGATTCAAACTTTTGTGCCAAAAAAATAATCTGTTGTGTTAGTGTATTTAAAGCATCAACCTGATTAACCGTAGCAGCCTTTTTAATTATTACATGCTCAGATGGCCATTGGATAGTGTTCTCAAAAATTTCATTCAATAGTTGCAATGCTTCCTCTGTGGTTTTTCACATTACAGAAACTCCTGCAACTGCATCTATCACAATTCTAACAGAGGATTTTAACATGTGATAAAAAATGTACAATTATATATGTTCAGGAATGTCATGATGTGGGCATTTTCTTAACATTGCTTTTAATCTTTCCCAAGCTTGATAAACTGGCTCAGTATCAGTCTGCAAGAAATTAGATATGTCTTGTCTTAAATTTGTTGTTTTAGCAGGGAAAAATATTTGTTTAAAAACTTTTGAGTCATCTGGTTCAATGTAGTAATGGAACTTTGAGGCAAACTTTGCAACCAAGTCTTGGCATCTCCTTTTAAAGAAACAGAAAATAGCCTTAACTTGATAGCTTCAGGAGGTGCTCCATTGTACTTAGCAATTTCTACAAGTTCTAGAAAATCAATTAAATGACTATGTGGGTCTTCACTTGTATCACTAGTGAAGGTACAAGATTGTTGAATTGTCTGAATCAGGCCGGTCCTGATTTCAAAGTTGTTGGCTGCCACTGGGGGCTTCCCAACACTAGATTCGCTGTTGAAACGATCGGGTCTAGCATAATCCCTAAGGATTCTATTAGTTGGCCTTGGCACTAATTCATCAAATTACTCCTCTACATGGACTGGTGGTGGGATCCCAAGTGGGTTAATGTCTTCTGCTTCCTAATTTTCCATTTCTTTACAAGATGCTCCTTGAGACGATGATGTTTGTTCTTTTCTGCGCAACTGAAGAGATCTTTCAATTTCAGGATCGTAATTAGCTAACTCTTTTATATAAGAGCGGGTCATAAACTACTTAAAATTCTTAAGTATAGAAAGTACAAGAGAAAATAATAAGTGTATAAAAGAAAAATACAAAGATGATAAAAACAATATGTGCTAAACAAATATTATTGTACTATAATTCTATTATCTACAGAGAATAATAACATTATACTCAAACCTATAACAAAATCGTAATAAATAAAATAATGCAACAATAAACTATGACAAGAAATAATAATATAATATTATTATATATGGACAAAAGTAATTAATGATAGTATATATAGTTGGAATAGTCATAAGAATATTTTTCAGTAGTATAATACATCGTGAAAGAACATCAATGTGAAAGAACTAACAATATTGGAATATTTATAGATGTACACGTTACAAAAGCAATAAGTAGTAGTTATAACACAGAGAAAGAAAAAAAAACAGAATAAAATAGTTTAATACTATTATTGTAATATAGGAGAAACTACTGATAGTAGTATGTAAAATTTGCTGAAGAACAATGATGGAATTGGGTAGGGAGAAGTACCAACAATCAGAAAAAATTATAATATTATTGTAAAAAACCTTACATTAGTATATTAAATAAACAGTAGTAGTTATAGCACTAAATTAGTGAACATATTAACTGAAAAATAATTTAAAAGTAATAAGTTCTCAAATTAGTAACAAAATATTTAATTTGAAGTAGATGTATGCCAATCTCCGGCAACGGCGCCAAAAATTTGACAAGGCCAATGTGTATATGATTTTCCCGCTCTTGCTTTGTCAAATTCTAGTACAGTTTATGATATCGTCCCATAAAGATTGGAACATCTATGCTGCAGACTTTTAATATTTCAACTACTATTTGAGAGAATCAATTTGATGAAAAGTGAGTGAGATTTAGAACTTGTTAATTACTTAAATAAAAACCAAGAACTTGCGGAAGATTTATAATTTAAAAGAGTTGAGAATCGTTGAATTCACTTGATAATATATTACAATAAAATCTCAATTTTTACATGTATTTCTCTAAGGAATAATTGCTTATTGCTAATACAATTATATTTAGCTCACTAAGAAATAGTCAATTAATAACACTCCGTGAGGTTATGTGATTAAGTGAGTTAAAATTACTGACGATTAGACTGAAATATTTTGCTTGAATTGTGCTAAGAGGTAGTAAAAACTTCGTGAGAATATTTTTACTAACAAAAATTAATAATCTTTCCTACAACAATTACTCCGTGAGAATTAAAACTGAGGCAAGCAAGATTACGAACTTGGAATAATAGTTTAGTAAAAATTACTCTCACTCTACTATTTTATACATTGGTTATTATATATCAATTTTTCTTCGTGAGAATTAAAAAATCAGCATAAAAATAACTTAGAGATATAAATTATATAGAAGTGATAATAATGATTAATTAAAACTATTATTACGGCACAATNAGGAAAGTTATTCTTCTAAAAGAAAGACAACTAGTAGAAAATACTAAAACAAAGAGAGAGACCAAATATTAGTTTTTTTCCGTAAGACCACTTCTTCACAATACATTATGGGTGTCTATTTTTAGAAAATGTGTAGCAAATGTGAGATGATATTGCAACTTTATGTCTTGAAGTTGTAACTTCAAAAGTTGATGTTGTAACTTCAAGATTTCATATTGTGACTTCAAATTTTGATTCACTCTTGTTTACCAGGTGCATTGCTCTTTTTCCTCTTTGTTTTGCTTGTAATACTCTTTCCTCAATGCAACTTTCCTCTGCAGAACTTGTTATAAAATATAGGAGAATCGAATATATTTATTCATGGTTTATTTAAAAATCCTTATTTATAAGTATGAAAATACATGAATAATTTATATTCATCAGTTATGAGGAGGATGTAGAGTGTTTTGGAGTCAATATGTAGATACAAGGCCAATAGAGAAGAGCCCAGATGAAAGCGAGCAAGAAAAGGTAAAGAAAAACAGGGCAACGTTCCACCGCGACCGCGGTCCGGCCGCGT
Organism: Nicotiana glauca; assembly: GCA_026770625.1. Classification (NCBI taxonomy): domain Eukaryota; kingdom Viridiplantae; phylum Streptophyta; class Magnoliopsida; order Solanales; family Solanaceae; genus Nicotiana; species Nicotiana glauca. Next base: position 183,326 of record MU754887.1, on the reverse strand, counting down.
CTGGAACACGGTGAAAGAAAAGCGGAAAATAGAATGGGCATAAATCACCGCCGTCGTGCCGCGGTTGTCATGCGACCGCAATCGATCTAGAGAAGGCCAACAACTCTGAGGGCTAAAGTTTAAAACATGAGAAACTTATCCTAACCCTATATAAACTTAACAAACTCGCCCAAGTTAAGGGAAGCTTTTTTTGAGACCAAAAGAGAGAAGAGGAGACATACTTTTGATACAGATTTAACCTAAGGAGGCAGAGACACAATAGGAGCAAGGCGGAGAATTGTTCTACGAGTTTTTCCTTCCTCTTCCTAGATTTTCATTATTGGTTATTGTCACGCCCCAACCCCGGGAGGCGCGACCGGCGCTCAATCAAGTGAACCCGACTAAGCAATCCTTACCGAACACTTTCTACCCCAACTCAATATGAATATGGAATCCATGCATTTCATTAATATATACGAGAATACATGGTGCATACTACATCATTAGTTCATTTCATATCACAAAGAGTTACCGTACATAAGCTAGCTTCAAAGATTCTATTAGAGTTACAATTTATAGAGATCACAAGTTTAGGATTCACAACATATATATAGTGGACTCCCCGAACACCCGTACATAACCCACACTAGTGCCTTTGGAGCCTCTAAGGATACAATAGATAAGCATAACTATGCCGGCAATAAGGCCCCGACTATACCTCAAAAGTGGAAAGCTATAATAACAAAAGATACACCATATGGCCCCGTGGAAGAAAAAGGGGCTCACCGAGACTTCGAGTGAAAAAAATGCTCCGCTACACACGATTGCCATTGTCCGCTATGGAGCCACCTACAATCATAACACGAATGTAGCACCCCTGGCAAAAGGGACGTCAGTACATTTGAATTGTACTGGTATGTATAACTAAACACCATTTTACTAGAAAGAACTATCAAACAGATACAAGCAAATAATATGGGCAAATCAAAGAAACAATTCATATAATCTTTCATACAATTTCCACAACATAGATTAGGGCGTTTCTGTCACGTGTTCACCACTTTTCTCAATACCACCGCCATCTTGAGCGGAGTCCGGTCACGACCCGACCGGCTAGGTTACCTCATTGGAGGCATTACTCTCAATCAATATTTCATTTCCCTTTTTCGGAATTCAATATCAGCACATTACCACCATGTGTGCGGCATGGTTTCCGATCACGACCCGATCGGCTAGGTCACCCCATTAGAGGCATTACTCCATCTTCATTAGTCAACACTTCAGATCTTTATCCCACACATATCATAACAATTCCTTGGGCACTCATGGCCACCATCATCACATCGTTTCCCTTTTTCAACATTCATTTTACAAGTTGTGATCATAGACACATATATCAAGGATAACTCAAATTGCAATCACAGATAAGTGAACACATAGCTAGCACGAATAACTCTTTGTTTCAATGTTGGCTTATAGCCCAAATACTTGAACACATAACTGTACTTTTCATCATTATCTGATTTTCAAGATTGGTACATTATTCACATTGAGGAACATCCTTCACGAATATGTATAGATATATGCAAATCAATTAATGCGTAATGACAATCAATACACTAGCCAATTCAACTCTTACCATATTTTCGTAATGACTACGGAGCTCAATTTCTGATAAAAAGGGGGTTTTAGCCATACATACCTCAATAAAGCTTTTCCTTACTCTTTTACAATTTTTCGGAACTCTTAGCACTTCGATCTATTGAGTAAGAATTACAAATTAAATCGATAATTAGTGATAATATTGAGACTCTAGCTTGGTTCAAGCATATTGACAAACCCTAGAGGTGCAATTTATATCATTTTGTACCCCTATTTAATTTACCACCTCCCACTACTCTAAGGTTCGATATGCATGTAAGGAATACATTTTTATACCCATCAATCATCTCACTAGTGACCCCTTATATCTGAGAATAAAAAAATAAGAGTTGGTGTGATGAAGCCTTACCTTATGAGATGAAAGTCTAGGGGTTTTCACTTGATTTTCTTCAAGGATTTAGCCATATCTTATGGAGTAATTTAGCCACTCTCTAAAAACCATCTCTCTCCCTCTAGAAAATGCTCAGAAAAATGCTTAAAATGAGCTATAACACCGGATATATCGATATGGAGGTCGGGTTAAAAATTAGAAAATTGGAGGCCCGAGTCAAATATGCGGTCGCATTTGCGATCGCACAATAAACATGCGGTCCGCATAATGGACCGCAAAATACTCCCCAGAAGCTAAACACTCTGACTCAGTCTGCGGTGAGAATGTGGTCCACATTAATGTTCTGCGGTCGCAAAGTGCACCGCAGAACTGACCCTCACAAAACTCAAAGGAAAATATGCGATGACTATGCGGTCCACATTTCGATTATGCGACCGCATTTCGACCGCATAACTGACTTAAATTTTAACCAACGTTCTGCCTCACTCTGCGGCAGATATGCGGTCCGCATTTCGATTATGCGACCGCATTCTGGACCACATTTCTTGCATTTTTTTTGGAAACTTATTCTTGACTTTTTAATGCGTTATTCAATCCAAAAAGGTCCGCGCGGCAAAGTATATTTATGAATTGTTAACACATGCTCCTAACTTGGCACCATGGAATCCAGGTTTTCGAGTAGGTATTTCACGGGGCCTTACATCCTCCCCCACTTAAGATCATTCATCCTCGAATGAGCATCAAGGCTCATTTATTACAGTCTTAGTGCAACATTCTTCTCTTCACAACCCGAAACAGATTGACATACCCCAAATTTAGCTAACTCCCTAGATTTCCAAAAATTCTGCCAGAGTTTCCTTTGTATCTAGACCTTACCCACCTGTCAGAGAGCCCCAGAAACATACCATAACAGCATAAACATATTCATAAGCATACTATAACTGGCACAATATCAACCATGGCCATATAGGCAATCATATTACCAAAAAGAGGACGGTTTTACATAAATCCAGCCAACAAATACGATTTAGAAGGAGCTAAACGCATAAAAGCTATTACATGATCATTCAAACAAGTGTGGATACTTCTTTTTCATTTCATCCTCGGCTTCCCAAGTAGCTTCCTCAACGTGCTGGTTCCGCCATAATACTTTTACGGATGCAATTTTCTTATTCCTCAGTTTTCGAACTTGCCTATCAAGAATGGCAACTGGGACCTCTTCACACGATAGCTCTTCGTTTACCTTAACAGTCTCAACTGGCACAATGGAGGACGGATCCCCTACTACCTTCCTTAACATAGACACATGGAAAACCGGGTGTACCAATGAATGCTCGGGCGACATCTCGAGCCTGTATGCCACCTGACCAATTTTCTGAATAATTCTGTATGGTCCAACATAACTTGGACTCAATTTTCCCTTCTTTCAAAACCGCATGATACCCTTCATAGGGGAAACTTTCAAGAATACCCAATCATCTTCTTTAAACTCCAAATCTCTGCGATGCATATCCGAGTAGAATTTTTGGCGACTTTGAGCAGTTTTCAACCTTTCCTTGATAAGCTTGACTTTCTCCATGGCCTGGTGCACAAGGTCCGGCCCTATCAATTCTGCTTCTCCAACCTCGAACCACCCAATGGGAGACCTACATCTCCTACCATACAATGCTTCGAATGGTGCCATTTGAATACTAGCGTGGAAGCTGTTGTTGTAAGCGAATTCTATGAGTGGCAAATGGTCATCCCAACTTCCCTTGAAATCAATAGTACAAGAATGTAACATGTCTTCAAGTGTATGAATAGTCCGCTCTGCTTGCCCATCGGTTTGTGGATGGAAAACTGAGCTAAGGTTTACTTGCGTACCCAAACCCTGCTGAAACTTGTTCCAGAAGTTAGTTGTGAATTGAGCCCCTCGATCTGAGATGATTGAGACTGGAGTGCCATGCAACCTGACTATTTCCTTAATATACAACTGAGCATATTGTTCCGCTGTGTCAGTAGATTTAACTGGCAAGAAGTGCTCTGATTTCGTGAGTCGATCCACGATCACCCAAATTGAGTCGAACTTGTGCGGAGTGCGCGGTAACCCTACCACAAAATCCATGTTAATCATCTCCCACTTCCATATTGGAATGTCTATGCATTGTGTCAATCCACCGGGCCTTTGATGTTCGACCTTCACCTGTTGACAATTCGGGCATTTTGCCACAAATTCTGCCACATCCCTCTTCATGTTGTTCCACCAAAAATTTCCTTGAGATCATGATACATTTTTGTAGAACCTGGGTGCACAGAATACCTAGATGTGTGAGCTTCTGTTATGATCTTTTCTCGAAGATTGTCGACATCAGGAATACACAGGCGGTCTTGGTACCATAGGGTACCATCATTCATGCCCAAGGAAAAAGTTGTGGTCTTATGTTTGTGAATCCCTTCTTTCAGTTGTGCTAACAATGGATCATTGAATTGCTTTTCTTTTGCCTCTACCACAAGCGACAATTCAGCCCTATTCTGTATAATTACTCCTCTTTCATTAGAGTCCGCCAGACGAACGATCTCTGATAGGCCCCCAAATGAGTCAAACTCCCCATAGGTTTTCGGCTAAGCGCATCTACCACAACATTTGCCTTTCCCGGGTGGTAGAGAATATCAATATCGTAGTCTTTGAGTAACTCTAGCCACCTTCTTTGTCTCAGGTTCAACTCCTTCTGCTTGAAGATATATTGAAGGCTCTTATGATCGGTAAATACATCCACATGGACCCATACAAATAATGTCGCCAAATTTTTAGTGGAAACACCACAGCCGCTAGCTCTAAGTCATGGGTCAGATAGTTCTTCTCATGATTCTTGAGTTGCCTAGAGGCGTAGGCTATAAGCTTGCCCCGTTGCATCAACACAGACTCGAGCCCGACGCTCGAAGCATCGCAATACACCACAAATACCTCGGTACCCTCTGGTAGGGCTAATACCGGTGCTGTTGTCAACCTTGATTTCAATTCTTGGAAACTCTTTGCACAAGCATCAGACCATTGGAATTTAACTGCTTTCTGTGTCAATTTAGTCAATGGAGAGGCGATAGTAGAAAACCCCTCCACAAACCTCATGTAGTACCCAGCTAATCCCAAGAAACAGCGGATCTCAGTTGGAGTGGTATGTCTAGGCCAATTCTTCACGGCCATAACCTTCTGAGGGTCAACCATAACTCCTTCCCTGGAAACAACATGACCCAAGAACGCGACAGATTCCAGCCAGAATTCACATTTTGAAAAATTTGCATATAATTGATGTTGCTGAAGAGTCTGCAATACTGCCCTGAGATAGTCAGCATGGTCCTCCCGACTTTGGGAATATACTAGAATGTCGTCAATGAACAATATCACAAAGAAGTCTAGGAAGGGCTTGAAGACTCGATTCATAAGATCCATGAAAGCTGCTGGGGCATTTGTTAGCCCAAAAGACATTACCATAAATTCAAAGTGCCCGTACCGGGTTCTGAAAGCTGTTTTTGGAATATCCCGCTCCCGTATCTTCAACAGGTGATACCCGGACCGCAAGTCAATCTTTGAGAAACATGAAATCGAACAAGTCATCTATTCTTAGAAAGGGATATTTGTTTTTTATTATGACTTTGTTAAGTTGCCGGTAGTCAATACACATCCGCAGCGATCCATCCTTCTTTCTTACGAACAAGACCGGTGCGCCCCATGGTGACACACTTAGCCGAATGAAACCCTTCTCTAACAAATCCTTCAATTGCTCCTTTAGCTCTTTCAATTCTGCCGGTGCCATCCTGTAAGGTGGAATCGATATAGGCTGTGTGCCTGGCATCACGTCGATCCCAAAATCAATCTCCCTGTCTGGTGGAATCCCAGGGAGCTCATCTGGAAAAACATTCGGAAATTCATTCACAACTGGTACAGAATCAAGGCTAGGTACCTCGGCATTGGTGTCTGCAACTCGAACTAGATGATAGATACACCCCTTTTTGATCATTTTTGCAGCCTTAAGGTAGGAAATATATCGACCTCGAGGCACTACATTATCTCCCCTCCATTCAATGATGGGCTCATTAGGAAATTCAAGCCTAATAGTTCTAGTCCTACAATCAAGTTTGGCAAAGCATGAGTAAAGCCAATCCATTACCATTATTATGTCGAAATCCACCATTCCCAACTCGATAAGATCGGCCCTGGTATCTCTACCAACCATCGTAACAACACAACCTCTATAAACTCGAGCAGCCAAAATTGATTCACCAACTGGGGTAGATACTGAGAATGGCTCATGAAGCTGCTCTAGTTCTATCCCAAATCTCATAGCAACAAATGGGATAACATAGGATAAAGTAGAACCAGGGTCAATAAGTGCATACACATCATGAGATTGGACAGTCAGAATACCTTTAACAACATCTGGAGAAGCCTCTGCAGTCTGGCGACCACTCATAGCATAGAATCGGCTGGGACCTCCCGAACTCCGTGTACCACCCCTAACTACACCACGCTCTGCGGGTGCTGGGGCACCTCGAGCTAGAGAGGGGGCTGCAGATGTGGCAGTTGTTGGACTAGAGGGCTGAGCTCTTCCCCTACCTGTTCCCTGGCGAGACGCACGACAGTGTCTCTGAATATGGCCCCTCATCCCACATCCATAACATATATGCAACTCTGTGTAGCAGACCCCCGAGTGCATCTTCCCGCACTTGGGACACGGGGATCTCTGCTGCTGCTGAAACCTCTCCCCTGACCGACATCGCTGGTGGAATCCCCTGCTGCCCTGACCGGGCCTGAAATGACTCCACTGCTACTGGCTAGGCCCTAATGGCGGTGCATTGGCTGAAGACTGTGGAACAGACTGGGAAGGCCCTGATGATCCTCCTCTAAAAGTTGATCTTCCCCACCTAGCGACTCTCCCATGTTGCCTGTAGACCGGGCCTTGCTGTTACTCTCTCTCGCCACTCTGTTCTTCATCTTACGGTCCTCTGTGGCCTGAGAAAATGCTACCATCCTCCCGTAGTTCATATCAGAATTCAGTGCTACTGTAGAAGCCTCATTAATAGTCAACTAATTAAGACCCTAAACAAACCGACGCACTCTAGCCTCTATGGTGGGCAACATATGAATAGCATACTTGGACAAGCGGGCAAACTCCATGTGGTACTCCCATACACTTCTGTTACCTTGCCTCATATTTTCAAACTCTGCTGCCCGGGCTGCCCATGTCTCAGCGGGCAAGAAATGATCAATGAAAGCATCGGCAAACCCACTCCACCTCGCCGGAGGGTGCCCCTCCTCTCGGGAGTCCTCCCATAACTCAAACCATGAATAGGCCACCCCTTTCAGATGGTAGGCAGCGAACTCTACTCCTTTTGTCTCAGTCGCACGCATCACCCGGAGGGTTCTGTGCATCTCATCAATAAAGTCCTAAGGGTCTTCGTCTGGATTGGCACCTGTGAATATCGGAGGGTCTAACTGAAGGAATCTGTTTACCCTGGAACTAGTAGAATCCCCTGGCTGGCTGGATGAACTGGGTGCAATATTTGAGCTTTGGTCCTGAGAGGCCACCAATTGAGTCAACATTTGAATAGCTCCCCTCAGATCCACATCAGAAACGCTAGAACTGGAAGTTGGGACTGGAGGCGGGACATGAGCATCAATGGGAGGTATAGTGGTACCCTCCGTAGTTGTAGGGACTGAAGTAGTTTGTTTTGGAATAGAAGGATCCGGTAGGGTAATAGCAGGGCGGCTACCCTCACCCGCAATATCAATCAATGAATCATCAACCACTCATTGGGTGGCATTGGCTTCTTAGCCAATTCTCGCCTTCTTCTTAGGTGTCATTCACTGAAATATTGACCAATACACTGATTAGGAAGTAAACAGTTTCACCGCACGATCCAGAATATCAAAGAAAGGTGTTATTCCTAAATTCCCAAGTAGCCTCCAACTTATAGATATGGTCGACAACACACCGATAAGAAGGTCTCTACTATACACGGCCCCAACCCCGGGAGGCGCGACCGGCGCTCAATCGAGTGAACCCGACTGATCAATCCTTACCGAAAACTTTCTACCCCAACTCAATATGAATATGGAATCTATTCCTTTCATTAATATAGACGAGAATACATGGTGCATACTACATCATTAGTTCATTTCATATCACAAAGATTTACCGTACATAATCTAGCTTCAAGGATTCTATTAGAGTTACAGTTTATAGCGATCACAAGTTTAGGATTTACAACATATATATAGTGGACTCCCCGAACACCCGTACATAACCCACACTAGTGTCTTTGGAGCCTCTAAGGATACAACAGATAAGCGTAACTATGCCGGCAACAAGGCCCCAACTATATCTCAAAACTGGAAAGCTGTAATAACAAAAGATACACCATATGGCCCCGTGGAAGAAAAAGGGGCTCACCGAGACTTCGAGTGGAAAACGTCTCCACTACACACGATCGACACTGTCCGCTATGGAGTCACCTACAATCATAACACGAATGTAGCGCCCTGGCAAAAGCGACGTCAGTACATTTGAATTGTATTGGTATGTATAACTAAACACCATTTTACTAGAAAGAACTATCAAACAGACACAAGCAAATAATATGGACAAATCAAAGAAACAATTCATATAATCTTTCATACAATTTCCACAACATAGATTAGGGCGTTTATGTCACGATTTCACCATTGTTCTCAATACCACCGCCATCTTGAGCGGAGTCCGGTCACGACCCGACCGGCTAGGTCACCTCATTGGAGGTATTACTCTCAATCAATATTTCATTTCCCTTTTCTGGAATTCAATATCAGCACATTACCACCATGTGTGCGGCATGGTGTCCGATCATTACCCGATTGGCTAGGTCACCCCAGTAGAGGCATTACTCCATTTTCATTAGTCAACATTTCAGATCATTATCCCACACATATCATAACAATTCCTGGGGCACTCATGGCCACCATCATCTCATCGTTTCCCCTTTTCAATATTCATTTAACAAGTTGTGATCATAGACACATATATCAAGGATAACTCAAATTGCAATCACAGATAAGTGAATACATAGCTAGCACGAATAACTCTTTGTTTCAATGTTGGCTTATAGCCCAAATACTTCAACACATAATTGTACTTTTCATCATTATCTGATTTTCAAGATTGGTACATTATTCACATCGTGGAACATCTTTCACGAATCTGTATAGATATATGCAAATCAATTAATGCGTAATGACAATCAATACACTAGCCAATTCAACTCTTACCATACTTTCGTAAGGACAACGGAGGGGGTTTTAGCCATACATACCTCAATAAAGCTTTTCCTTACTCTTTTACAATTTTTCGGAACTCTTAGCACTTCGATCTATTGAGTGAGAATTACAAATTAAATCGATAATTAGTGATAAGATTGATACTCTAGCTTGGTTCAAGCATATTGACAAACTCTAGAGGTGCAATTTATATCATTTTGTACCCCTCTTTAATTCACCACCTCCCACTACTCTAAGGTTTGATATGCATGTAAGGAATCCATTTTTATACCCAAGAATCATCTCACTAGTGACCCCTTATATCTGAGAATAAAAAAAATAAGAGTTGGGATGATGAAGCCTTACCTCTTGAGATGAAAGTCTAGGGGTCTTCACTTGATTTTCTTCAAGGATTTAGCCATATCTTATGGAGTAATTTGATGTGGAGACTTTATCTCTCTAAAAACCCTCTCTCTCCCTCTAGAAACTGATCAGAAGAATGTTTAAAATGAGTTATAACACCGGATATATCGACATGGAGGTCGAGTTAAAAATTAGAAAATTGGAGCCCCGAGTCAAATATACGGTCGCATTTGCGATCGCAGAATAAACATGCGGTCCGCATAATGGACCGCAAAATACTCCCCAGAAACTAAACACTCTTACTTAGTCTGCGGTGAGATTGCGGTCCGCATTCATGCTCTGCGATCGCAAAGTGCACCGCAGAACTGACCCTCGCAAAACTCAAAGGAAAATATGCGACGACTATGCGGTCTGCATTTCGATTATGTGACCGCATTTCGATCGTATAATTGACTTCAATTTTAACCAACGTTCTGCCTCACTCTGCGGCAGATATGCGGTCCGCATTTCGATTATGCGACCGCATTCTGGACCGCATTTATTGCATTTTTCTGGAAACTTATTCTTGCATTTTTAATGCATTATTCAATCCAAAAAGGTCCGCGCCTCGGCGAGCAAGCTCGCCACTAAGTATATTTATGAATTGTTAACACATGCTTCTAACTTGGCACCATGGAATCAGGGTTTTCGAGTAGGGATTTCACGGGGCCTTACAGTTATGACTTTTAGTATTGTAGTTTTACATACTATTATAAATAGCTAATTTGTTATCTAGGGTTTTGATAGAAACTTTTTTAGGATAAATTCTTGTTATGTTTTTATATAATTGAGCTGTTGGATTTCTGTACTTGTTCAACTACGTGTTTGTTGTTGTTGATTGAATGACCATCAATTGACTGTGCCTATTTAGTGTGTACTGCTCGAGAAATAGTATATATATAGGTAGTTCTTGAACAACGTCACTCCCAACGTATGTGAAAAATTAATATATTGGGTTTAAAGGTAGGTTTAGAAATAACAAAGCCTTGATATGGTCATAATGAGCGGTTAGATAAAGTCAACTAGTGTAGTTCGAAAGAATATGTCTAGTAAATTGTTGTAGTTTCTCGAGAGAGAATTACATCATCTAAAGTGCTCACGATCAGTAGAGAATACATTGGCAAAATTGTAGGGAATATAGCTAGAAGGATTCCGACAACTGGAAAAATCATAACTCTAGACCTCCTTAATTTAGTCTCCAACCCTTTGTCTCATTAGTTGATAATTTTACCGCTTTGTAATATTTGCTAGTTAATTAGTTAGAAATATAAATCGCATTCTTTATAATTTAGAAAATTGTTCAATCTTGTCTTCTTAGTGATATTAAACAGATACAGCTAAACCTTAGTTCTCTATGGGATCCGACTCTGGACTTTTAGACCGGATTATATTTGCAACGACCGCTTATCCTTTTTAAGAGTATAGTTGGGCGTGATCATTCATAATTGTTCATCTTCTTTAAGAGTGATGCCTGTGGTACTATTTTTTTTAAAGAAAAATTATTTTATTGATAAACAATGCGAACACAATTTGTTTTTCTGTTGATTCTTGTCTCCGAATTATTCTCCATCGAGCAAAGAATTTGTGTGGAATCTTGTGAAGTATTTGATTTTCAAGAAGCACCCGACAGCACTCTAAGTTGATCTTGTAAAAGTACGATCACTTGAGAAAGACATAATTTTATGTCTTAATCTCTTTGTGAATCTCCCAAGAGTTTATAGGATTTTCAAGATTATAGTTAATAGTACTCAATTAAATAGAGATTTAAAACCCTAAAAAAAGGAAGAAGATAAAGGAGAAAGAAAAGGAAACATAAATTCAAATCAGTCGATACAAATTGTTAAACAATGCGTAAAAATAACAATATTACGGATGACATCCCAACTCATTATCAGAATTTTTATCTCAATAGCCAATATAACTGAATTTCTTAATTCTCCCCCCCCCCCTTCCTGAGCAAGTTCACAAAGCTGGGGAGGATCCATACCTTAAAATTCTTCTGAAATTCTGTGACGACCCAAATTCCGTGCGCAGTCCAGGCGCGTAGCCGAAAAGCCTAAATGTGAAATTCTATGAAAAAATGCTAAAATTTAGTATTAAAATGAATAAGTTTAACTTTGGTCAATATTTTGGGTAAACAGACCCGGACCCATAATTTGACGGTCCCTGAGGGTCCGTAGAAAAATATGGGACTCGGGCGTATGCCCAGAATCGAATTCGGAGGTTCCAAGCCCGACAAGTGAATTTTTTAGTTAAATTATTTTTCTGAAGTTTATTAAGAAAAATTAAAATAAAAATTGATTAAAACGTGTTGGTATCAGGCCCATATTTTGGTTCTAGCGTCCCGTACAGGTCTTATATGTGTTTTAAGATATTTCTGTGAAGTTTGGTTGAAATCGGACGTCGTTTGACGTGTTTCGGACATAAAACTCTAAATTTTAAAATTTATGAAGTTTGAATAAAAACTAATGATTTTGAGGTTTGATTCATTATTTTTTATGTTATATTGGCGATTTGATCGCACAGTTAAGTTCGTAGGATGTTGTTAAGTTAGTGTATGGGTTTGGCTAGGAGCTCCGAGGGCTCAGGAGTGTTTCAGAGGTGTTTCGGAGTGATTTCAGACTTAGGAAAGTTGCAGAAAATGAGCTTCAGTTGTTGTAGTCAAAGTCTTCTTCGCGTTCGCGATTCCTTTTTCCGCGTTCGCGAAGCCTGGAGTTTTTCCTTCATCGCGTTCGCATTACTGCTTCGCGTTCGCATAGAGTTAATGAACTTTGAAGGCTCAACCCTCTTTTCTCCTTCGCGTTCGCGTACACTGGACCGTGTTCGCGATATCTTGCAAGTTCTTTCATCGCGTTTGCGTGGTAGCTCACGCGTTCGCATAGAACAACTTCCTGGACCCCAGCATCTTTCTGCTATGCGTTCACGTTTACCTTTCTGCATTCGCGATGCTTTATCTAGTTCTCCCATCACGAACGCAACCTCCTTCCCGCGAACGCAAAGGTCAAATTCTGCCCAGTTATATTTTAAAAATTACAGAACAGTAGCTACGGTATTTTCACAAAAATACTCGAACCCCTTCTTCTCCAAGGTCCTTAGGCATCCGTCCAAGCTTCCTTTCATCAAGACCTCTTGGGTTAGTAAATCCCAACTCGTTTTCTTCATTTTCCATCATTATTTATTGGATTCTTAAGCTTAAATCATGTAATTTAGGGTAAAAAAATTGGGGGAAATGGGTAGAACTAGGGCTTTTACTTTTTCTTGATTTAGACCTCGTTTTGGGGTCGAATTTGAGAATAAATTATATATTCGGCCTCGTGGGTGAATGGGACATTTGATTTTGGTCCGAACCTCGTGTTTTGACCAAGCAGGCCCAGGGGCAATTTTGGGATTTTTGGAAAGAAAGTTTGGAAACCTATAATTAGACATTGGGTTTGATTTGTTTAGCATATATTGATATTATAAAGTGATTGTTGTATAGATTTGATTGAGTTGGAGCCAAATTTGAGAGGGAACGCGGTTGTTGTGGATTGATTTAGCCGTGGAAGTCGAGGTAAGTGTTTGGTCTAACTTTAGCTTGAGGGATTAGGAGTTGAGTCTTGTTTCTACTTGCTAATTATCGAGTACGATGTATAGGAATGGTGACGAGTATCTATACATTGATATCTAGCATGACCGTGAGTCCTTATAATGCGATTATCATGATTTTGTTGTAATTTCCGTGCTTATTTGAGGATTTCTATATGTTGTAAAGAACATATGAAAGACATTATGATCATTTGACTTCGGCTCGAGTTGTCATACGAATTTTGAAGGTATACAAAATAATCTGATTCTTTGGAGCGTTGGCTCAAATGATAAAGTGAATTATAAAGTAAGAAATGAAAGAAAGAGAAAGAGTTATTGGTTATTCCCTTGCCGGGACGTTTTGTTGATTTTGTTGGTTTTCTCTTTTGCCAGAAAATTAAGTTTATTGATATTGTTCCCTTGCCGGGATTTAAATGTTTTATTGTATTCCCTTGCCGGGATTTCCTCCACTATTTATTTACTTCCTTGCCCCTTATTTGTGACTGTTGTTTGGGTGAGGTAGAGTGATATATATATGGATCGGGTTGCATGCCGCAACAATGATAAATGTGGATCGGGTTGCATGCCGAAATAATGCCAAATGATATGGGTCGGGTTGCACGTCGCAACAGTGATATTTGAGGGTCGGGTTGCACGCCGCAACAATGCTAAATGATATGGGTCGGGTTGCACGCCGCAACAATAATATTTGAGGGTCGGGTTGCACGCCGCAATAATGCTAAATGATATGGGTTGGGTTGCCCGCCGCAATAGTGATATTTGAGGGTCGGGTTGCATGCCGCAACAATGATATTTGAGGGTCGGGTTGCACGCCGCAACAATGCTAAATTATATGGGTCGGGATGCATGCCGCAACAGTGATATTTGAGGGTCGGGTTGCACGCTGCAACAATGCTAGATGATACGGATCGGGTTGCAGGCCGCAACAATGACATTGTGAATCGGGTTGCACGCCGCAACAGTATTGATATATATTGGGATCAGGTTGCGCGCCGCAATAATTGCTGATTCAAGTGTGTTTATTTCGGATATTTGTTTCGTAGCGCGCTATAAATTCTCTTGGTTGATTCTATCTTTATATTGAGATTTCCTGTTTGTAACTGTTGTCTCCCTACCGCATGTTCCCCCTTTCTTTATTGACTGTTTACTTCATGTATTTCTTTCGGTGGTATGTATATATTTGAATTGAACAAGTATATCTGGTAGTCTGGTCCTAGCCTCGTCACTACTTCGCCGAGGTTAGGCTAGGCACTTACCAGCACATGGGGTCGGTTGTGCTGATGCTACACTCTGTGCTATTTTGCACAGATCCAGGTTTTGGACAGCAACACCAGTAGTGTGGGAGCAGGTTTTCAGTTCAGCGAGACTCCGAGGTAGTCTTGCATGCGTCTGCAGGCTCGGCGTCTCCTCTATTCCTACTCTAGACTGTCATCTCATTGTCTTCGAGATAAACAGATTTATGTTTCTTTCAGACTTTGTATTTAGTATTCTTAGATGTTCGTGAGTATGTGACTCTAGCTCTTGGGTAGAGATTCATGTTGGAGTTCAGTATTTTATTTAGCTATTTAAATTCAAGACTTCCGCTTATGATTTAATTTTTGGTGCTTTTATCTTAAATGTTGTTAATTATTTAAAAGGAAAATGTGTTTACTAAAAAGGTAATTAACGTTTGGCTTGCCTAGCTCCTAATAGTAGGCGCCATCGTGACAAATTCGAAACTTCTGAAATTATGGTGGGCAATGTCGACGATATGATTGGCTTTATGGACCTTTCAATTTTCATTGGCTGCGGCTTTACAGCTTCATAACGGAACGGTTGTGTCTTTAGCATTGGAACGGTTGGATCTTTTAAAATTGACCCTTGGAACGTTTTAAACATTTAATTAAGTTAAGTAAATAGCAAGAAAAAGAAAAAGGAGGAAAAACATAAATGGCAATGCTTGTTAAAGAGATGTGCCACCTCAGTTCTCTATTGCCCACAATTATATTATATATAGATACAAATAGATAAATGTCTTATTTTCTAAGGGAAAGAATTAAAATTTCATAGTGGAATATATATATTTATCTACACTACATTAAAAGCAAGAAGGTCATTAGCTATATGTCATTCGTCTTTTTTACCCTATATAAGTATACTTTATGCTGGATAAAATTATAAATACAAATAAAGTATTTATTTTTTTGAGAAAAGGTTGCCCTAAAATCAAAAGGAAACTCTTTCTCAACTGTTAATACCCTAATGATAGAACATAAAAAAACGGCCCTTCCATCCTATAGCTTGCGGGAAAATAATAGTTTTCTTGGTGAAAAGTTAATAAGACAATAAGAAGAAAGTCATTATTTAGTATTCCTATTAATATGATCGAAATTTTCGTATGGTATAAAGGAAAAAGAACAAGACAATAAGTAGAAACTCATTATTTAATAGACATAATAAAAGTTAAATTTGTATAGTAAGTAGGAAACTCATTCTTTAATATTCCACGAGTGTAAAAAAAAGTTGATTAATACCCAATTTTATTCTATATAAACACTCTCTTTTAGTTTTCTGGTTGGACAATGCTTTCGTCAACCTATATTTTTATACTTCTTAAATTAGAATTTTGAAACTAAAGTCATTTAGGAAAAGGAGGAGCTGAACACTTCTATAACAGAAGCCAATATTTCATATTGTTTATCAGAAATTCTTCGTAGTGTTGAGGTATGCGAAGGTAAAATTGTTTTTGTTTGGTTTTGAGGTAAACTTTCTGTCTTTTAAACTATTCTTGAAGGTTTGTAATAATATACATTCTTCAATTCGATAGTTATTTACCTTGAAAATAGTAATGACAATTAGATTTGATTTTGTGGTTCTAAAAATAAGTGATTTACGCCAGTTGTTAGGCAGTAGATGCTAAGCGTAAGACTAGAAGATAAGATAAGAGCTTGAAAGTAATATGCAATACAAACCGAGTGGCCGAGAGTCGGGGTCTGGGGCTAGATTATGCTGGGCCTCGAGGTCGAGCTCACGAGCTTGATTGGGGACGATCGATGAAGGATTAACAGTTCTAAGGGCCTCAATAATGGCTCTTATGATCAATAATGAGTAATAAATAAAAAATAATCAATGAAACAAAATAATTGTAAGCAATAAATAAAAGAGAGGATAATGGAGAATATTGTTGTTTTTTGTATTGAATATCCCTTGTGCAATAAATGACAAGACTCCCCTTTATATAGAGGGAGAAATCCAAACATGGTATATGTATAATCATTACAAAGGAAAGTAGCTGGTCCAACTACTTAAAGGTCCAATAAGGACCTGCACTATTCTTGTAGGCGTTGTCAGCTTTGATCACGTGCCTTGAAAAATTTCCACTTGTCCATGACCGCAATAGTCGATTTGTGCTGCCCCGAGATCTAGCATAGGAAACCCTCGGGGTCAGCCTCGAGCTGTACCTCAAGCCTTCTGGGATATTGAACATCATGTCGACCATAAAATCGGCCTCTCCAATTTTAGCCGTGTACATATAGTCCTCGCATTTCTTAGAGTGAAAATAATAAGAAACAGTCTTGAATCTTGCCTCTTCTATACATTCATCATGACGTCAGTTGCGCTATATCAAGCGATTGGCATGAAAAAAGGGTGTTTAAAGATCGCGCCCATACAGTATTTGAAGAGCCTTTGAATTGATTACAACTGTTGGCTACCGTTCGGCCGGCTCCAACGTACATGATGGGCCTCTATAAATACTCCTGCCTTTGCCCCTTATTTTTCACTGCATCATTAAGCCTTTGAAAGAGTTCTTCTTAATTCTTTCTCATGTTCTTCCCCTGATTACAATTTCTTCTCCCCTCTGAAACCCTTTTTTTTAAACAAGAATGGTGAAAACTTCCATCTCTGTCCCTTAGGAAGTTGTGCCTCCATCTTCTTCACGCTCTTCCAAGGGTAAGGCAACAACACCCCTTCTTCTTGAGGAATGCAACCTAGGGCCTAGCGAAATGACCTCCGATTTCAAGGTCGACAAGCCTTCTCCGGAGCCAGGGCGATGCGAACCCGTGTCCCGATATATTAGTTTAATAGCAGACACCGAGAAGGTGAAGACCGACTGCTGCTGGGGGAATGCGGTGCTGGTGGAGATCCGTTCTCAGGGAGAAGACATAATGACATACAAGGCCAGCTTCCTCGGTGTGTATACCTATCTATTTACTCTTGGCCCGGTCGAGCCATTCTCGCCTTTAATATATCCCGTGATCCTCGAATTATGCGAATGATACCGAGTTACTCTCGGCCAAATTCATCATCGCCTTCATAACGACATACAAGGCCAGCTTCCTCAGTGTGTATACCTATCCATTTACTCTTGGCCCAGTCGAGCCATTCTCGCCTTCAATATATCATGTGATCCTCGACTTCAGCGAAAGATACCGAGTGACTCTCGGCCAAATTCATCTGTAGTTTGGGCGTATTGTTTATATGATCAGACATTTTGTGAACATGATTAAGGGGATGCCTTTCACCCTCGACTACTTGATCAGAATGTACAGTCCCCGACTCCTCCGAAGAGGCCTGATTTAGCTCCGATGCTGGGCCTCTAAAGCCTTTTTTGCTTGTATTGACAAGGTTATGGAGGAAGGGTGGATGAGCCATTTTGTCTGAGTTAGGACTTCGGACTTGATCCCAACTGAAGATGTCGTTCCCTGAAAGATGGAACATGAAACGTAAGTAGATACGATGATTAAGTATTTTCTTTTCTTTGGGATTAATTTCCCCATGAACTGACTTCTTCTACCGATGCAGCTGACGCGGTGTACCCTAGCGCGGTTAGATATCTATCGTGCGGGGTTGGTCGGCTAGATTTGGCTTGCCCATATGTTTAGTGCGTGTGGCGCGACATGACTAGGGCTCGATAGGAGGCCATGAACCATGGAGAGCCTCACTTCTGGTGCAAACACATCTCTCACAAGAAACAACACCGATTCCGCCTTTATTCCTTATGTTTATATTTTGTATTTGTGCATGTTTGGGAGAGGTCTCCTTGATAAGAGAAACATTGCCCGGGGAAGTGGATACTCCGAAACCCGACAAAAAGGAGAGAAAATGAAGGGAATCATCGACTGAGCCTCCAAAATCCAAGAAGGCAAAAGTTGAAAAACCTAAGGCTGACTCGGCAGCCTTAATTCCAAAAGCATTAGGGAGTCCCTGATTGAAGGTGAGGAGAAAAATGCTTCCTCAGCAGCACCCGAGGGAAGAGAAAACCAGACCGTCCCTCGTATTGCTGAGCCGGTGGCTTCTAAATTGGAACTTGATGCTGTTGTTATCCTACCTCAGGTTGAAGAGGTCTTCAAGGATGTGTCAGGTAATGTCCCTGGGCTGGTTGACAGGCAAAGTATTCCTCGAGCTAAGTGGCATTTGGTAGGTGGTCCAGAGGAACCTAGTTCTGAAGCTCTTCAGAGACAAGAGACGACCCCGATTGATCTAGTCGGGGTTATTGTAGTGAGCGATTCCCCTTCGGGACCGACTTTACCCCCTAAGGAGATGCAGGATGCCCATAATAAAGAACCTTCCAATGCATTTGAAAGGCCTTTAGCTATGCCTGAGAAAAACCCTGAGCTCGATGCCTCACTTATTTTCAGTGGGATGGGTAGGCTCTGTGAGCAGGTAACTTTTTTGCAAATTTTGCTCGGCGTCCCGCTATTTATCTTTCTAACTTTATTTCTTTCACGGTTCCAGGACAAGGTGATTTATAATTAGACCTTTGCCAGGTTTCAAGCCGAGTTGACTCGCTATGAGGGCGAGCATAGGAAGCTCACCTCGGAAGCTGATGAGTTTGAAGCTCTTTTTACCAAGAATGAGGAGGAACTCCGTGTCCTTCGAGATCATTTCGGGGCGGCGTCCCTAGATAGGACTCACCTTACTGCGTAGGTTATGTAGTTTCTATTTGTTCTTGGCTACACGCTTACTCGATTTTAGGGTTTTAATACCCTTAGGCTGATCTATGCAGCTTGAGAAAAAGGATGTTCTAATGCGGGAGGAGCTCCGAACTAGAGACTTTGAAATTCTCTAACTCAAACAGCACGTGAGTGAGATAACTTCTGAGAGAGATACCCTTCAGGGCAAAAGGGTTTCAGTCGGACATCAACTTTATGGCACGAGGGTGGAGAACTTCATACTGAGTTAGTTGTTGCGCTATCCGGGGTCAAGATTGAAGCCGAGGTGCTCGTATCCTCATACAAAGAGGACGTTATTGCAATGCTCAG